>QTSX02002343.1:0-142894 GCA_014839935.2 Entomophthora muscae | reverse complement strand
CTTGGCTTAATCTAACAAATAATGACCCAATTTAGTGGCACTACTATCAGTTGACCATCTATTACAGAGATCAAACAATCCAGATCTTAAGTGGAACACAACTTGAATAAGCCCTGTTACTTAAGAGGAACATTACTCAGATAAGCCCCATGACCTCCATGACGTACATGGAAAGTATGTGGTTTCCATGATACTATATAAGCCTATATTCATATTCAATAAAGTATCATTCTCTTCTTAAATCTTCCCCTTATTTTGTTTATTATACTTCACATAAGTATAAACTTGACAGTGTTAGCACAGATAGGTTACCCATACCTACCCAACTCAAAGGAAAAATTTCTTTCAAGAAAAGAACCCAAACAATGTCACTCCCTAACAGCTGGAGAGATTACAAAGTAGGACAAGATGTTCCTTCAGGCCTTGTCATCTACAATAATGTCCTTGTACCCATCAACCAGTACAACACTCTCAAAGCCTGCAGACTGTTACCTACCACGCCAACCATAAAAGCGCCTCTGCAACCTGAGATACCCAATATTGTGTTTCAACGCTTACGCACCGCTGAAATTGGCACCTTTGCAGGACTACATCATGAAAACGCCTCTCTTTGGATTAACAGCACTGAGAGTAAGTTTGAACTAGTGGAAGCCCTCAGTAAGTTATCTGCCAATAATCCAAGAGCCTGGGTTGACATGCTACCAACTGCCCTTATGGTCTGCAGAACACAAGTCAACCGCAATACAGGCAAAAGCCCTTATGAACTTGTCTATGATCAGAAACCCTCACTTGTCAGTACAACTACAGGACTATGACTGCCACTTCCAAAGAAAATACCAGACAGTAATGACTCAAAAGTACTACAAGCCAGAAAGGACCAAGAAGTGATGGAACTCCAAAGGGTCCAGCAGGAAGCAATCCCATTGAAACAAGAAAGGTTCCAAGTTGGAGACAAGATCTGGGTTGTCAATCACAACCAACACAAACTAGACCCAGGGTTACGCGGACCAGGCATTGTCATGGAAGTTAAGCCCAATAACACCTACCTCATCAAAGGGATTAGAGCTTGAACTGAACTGAAATGTATGCACCACAACCAACTCTGTTTGTGTAAAGCAAGAACAGCCCAAAAAAATTCAAGGCTCTCTGTGCCCAACACCAAACTGGATCAATACCAAGCCTACATACCAGATACTCTCAAGAGGATTCCCAAGGCTCCGCCTTCCAGCACCCCAGGGGGAGATGTTGCAACATCTTTGATTACTCCCTCTTGGGGAATTAACGCCCCAAGTAAATCAACAAATGGCTCACTGAATGGTTCACTGTCCAGCCAATAAATGGGTGGCACCATTATCAGTTAACCATCTATGATAAGGATCACTCAATCCAGGTCTAAATGGAACACAACTTGATTAAGCCTTGTGACTCAAGCAGAACATTACTCAGATAAGCTCCATGACCTTCATGACATACATGAACAACATGTGACTTGTCATTATACTATATATAAGCCTATATTCATATTCAATAAAGTATCATTCTCTTCTTAAATCTTCCACTTATTTTGTTTATTATACTTCCCAGAAGTATAAACTCAACATTTAGTTTTAGTGAAGGATAATTTAAGCCTTTTTATATGATAAATAAAATAATTTTATATTAAAATTAGTTAATTTCATAGTAAATTATTCTTAATGTGTATTTTTATTAACTTCTTAATTATTTTGCATTATTCTTATCTTATTTTTGAATTTTATGTGATAATATTACACTAAATATTTGTGCTTGATTTTTACAAAGTTAAATGTTCTTATTTAATTTTTTCTTATTAAAAGTGTCAACATTCAGTGGGCTACATTAGAATAAATCTAATCTAGACTTTTTTAATTTGTTGACATTAATATAAAGTTGATTTTGAAAATAAACTTGAAGACAGTTTAAATGCTTATGGTTACCAAACAAGTTGTCAGAAGTCTATGGACTGTGGTATTTTATCATCCACCAAGATTATATCCTAAGTGCTATGACATTATTAAAGTACAGAAGAGTCTGTGACTTTGGTTTAAATGTGGACTAGAAGAATTCATTGTAGTTATCAGAAGTAACAAGTCTGTCTGGGCCTGTGGCCTGGAGGCAATAGGACATTTTTCTTACATATGGATAAAGATTCATAGTTGTGAATTTCTATTTTAATATAGAAATTTATTTTGTATTAAAGCAGTATATTCTTTTGCTCTTCTACTATAGTCAATTGGTATGAATGTAAGGTCTTGCCCATAATGGTGCAAGGTTATAGACTAGAGCGTGCAAAGCATTGAGATTCAAATTTAAAAGATATAAGAACGTAAGAACTGTCTGTAAGATGATCTTACAGAAACCTGCTAAAAACCTATATTGTGTCACAAATGGAGTAATAGAGTGTAAAAACCCTAAGCAAAAAAGATAAAATAAAGTTTTCAATAGTGAATGATTTGTAACTAAGGAAATATCAATATTAAGATATTCTACATTGGCAAATTGATACATATAACTATTGAAAGATTCCTTAAGGGAAAAAATGAATACAACAAGCCTAAGGCTTGCTGTTTTAAAAGTTCCATTAGATTTAAGGAAAAGCTAAACTAAAAAAAATGAATAAAAAACAAAATTATTAAAATTACAAATCTGAAGTTAAAATTGTAAAAGTTTGAAGGGAAGAAATTACTTAGAACTTTGTCTTAAAGCCTACTCTTCAAAAGCTCTTTATTTATAGAGAGAAAAGCTTTTTTGGTTAGAACTGATAGCCAGGAGAAAGCAGCCAAGAAGATGAGCAACTGGAGAGGTTAGAGAACCCAGAACCAGAAAAGGGGAAACAGAAGCCAGTACTATATGCCAATCAGCAAGTTGAAGCTGGGGAGAGAGCAGCAACAGCGTAATCAGGAGTTTTGAAAGGTAAATAGTAGTGAAAATTTCTGAATTTAAAGTAGAAATATATATGAAAGTGATAATAGCAGACAGAGCAAACAACGACAACAATGATTTGAACACAAATTGCACCAAAAAAACAAAGGTAATAGACTTAAAATACTTAAATGTTAACTTTTGATTTAAATTTCCAAGTATTTAAAATACTGGAAATCAAACCAAGCAAAAATAATAAATACAAAAGTTCAAAGAGCCTGCCCTTTGGGGCAGGGCATTACAATGAAGTGATTTGGAGATAGGATAGACTAACTTCATTGTTGAGTCTAAAAAACATGATATAACACATCAATCTTTATTAATAGACTGATATTAAGGCTGGTCCAGCTGACCATTTTATTTTCAAGGTTATCTTACAACACTTATATAGAGACTAAAATAGCATCAGGTCAACAAAGTAGGGGGCCTAACCTTGAGGGGTGTATTTTGGAAGAAAGCTTGCTTATTAGCTTTTGTGCATCAATGTTTTTCTGAAAAAATGTACAACTGAGTCCCTTAGTCAAGTGAAGTTGTTTGTCTACCTGGGCCACAACCCAGGACTAGCATCTAGCAGGGCTTCTATTTGGTGGAGGTAATTTTTCACTTAATCAGAGCTACTCTAATACAATAGGCTCATAGCCTTTTATCTTAGAGTGTTTGGCCTGGTGGTCAATTAATAGTGGGTTTTTCTAGATGTAATACAGATTACAGTTTATATAAAAGCCCTCCTGTTCTATGATACAGTTAAGTTTAGAATAGTAATTATTATTAGATGCATGTTCAGGTGCCTGTAAAGATGGACAAATTAATTGTGCAATATCTATATGTTTCATTCAGTAATTAAAAGCAGGATTTTTTAATGTCAGGATATTACTTCACCATTGATCAATTGATCTTTTAGCCCAGTTGCCCATGTTTTTTGTTAAATCCATCCTTAGGCCACATAACTATGTACCTGCAATTATCAGTTAAATCTTTAAATTAGTCAATATCTTAAAATCCTGGCAGTGTATATAGAATAATATTTTATAATAATCTTTCTAAGGATATAATCTGTATATATTGAAAATTTATGATATTTAACTAAGCTATAAAAACTCCTATATATCCAAAATAATACCACATTATTATAATTTTTGGTATTAAGATTTTTTCCTAATTTTTTGTTTTACCTTTTAATTTTTTCAAGAAAACTGTTCACAATATTATAACCACTTATCTAAGAATTAAACATGAAATCCATGCAGGAATTTTTTATTAAAAGTCCACATCTTTGAAGTAATTCTTTATTGAAGTTATACAGAGGTAGTTTGATGGTATACCCTTGAAATTTGAATTTAACAAATAAAAAGTGCTGAAATTACAGTATTTTATAATTTGGGGGTAATTTGATTGTGTTTGAGCCCATTATTTGAATAAGATTAAATCCAATATAGTTAAAATTTATTTTCTTTTTTAACTGGTTTAAAATAAAATTACATAAAATTAAAAACCATGGAAACCAAGTGAATTAATATGAAGTTAGTCAAATAAAAAAATTATGGATAGTATTCATTTATACAATTGAATTCAAACATCAATATAAAAAACCAAGATTGAACTCTGTAAAATCTAGATAATCAAAAATAAAGTTTTTAATATTTAGTAAATAATAAAAATGATAAATGCATAGTTAAAGCTATTGTTGTGATGTGCAACTAAATGGAAAAATTATCAAATTTTGATATTAAGCTTGTCACTTGACTAACAAGACAAAACCTGATTCCTGATCCTGCATGTGACACTTCCAGAATACAATCCCAATTCATCACCAGGACCAATAAAATATTCATGATTCATGTCTCTTTACTATATGACACAAATTATATTATAATAAAAACATATATATTTCTTCTAAATCTTGCCTCCCCTAAGCCTCCTCTCGGCAATATCAAAATTAAATTTTATTCTTTAACTTATCCAACCTGGGATAAATAAAATTTCTTATCTACAAAGTATATATATTGAAGACGTGGTGTTAAAAAGTTAAATTTCTCTGAATTATTTATTTTTAATGACTATATACAAAGGTATATACATTTCATAATACAGCTATTTATATGAAATATGCTCATTTTGATTAGTTTTATCATATTTTATTTATTTACAGTAAACTATTTATACATTACCTTAATTAGATTTGGTATTATTAGTGTTATTTTTAGCTCTTTGATTTTGATTATTTGAATTTCGTGTTGTATTGGTAATTTGATTTTGTTGTAAATTTGGCTTCATGTCGTTTGATTTACATGTTTGATTTTTCTGAATGTACCAGTTTGATAAACAATATTGTGATTAAATCCGATTTTTGGTGCGGATTCGGATCCAGCACCACAAAGTTTAGCAAGGGATGGTACTTTTATACCAATTAAATGCAACTCGTTTGTTGGCAATATAATGTGATATCAGGGTTATTGAGACAGGCAGTACATTCCTTGAGAATAGATTGATCAATGCAATACAGGTCTTAGATGGCGCGATGAAATGACGCCATACAAAGTATTATGGCGTGCTTTAACAGTATAAATTCAAAGGTTGGTTGGATTCGCGGCATGGCGACTAAATCTTCTAACATTACTTGGGATTCTGGAAACGTGAGCAGGGATGAGAGAGAGAATCTTGTTAGACAGAAGGTAATCACATGCATGCTTTATGTAACACATTAGGGCGCCACAATATGGATGACTGGGCTTTCTGGGTCGGGCAAGAGTGCCATCGCTGGTGCACTTGAGCGAGAACTGCTTCAAAGGGGTGTGTTCACATATAGGCTGGATGGGGACAATGTACGCTTTGGTCTCAACCGCGATCTTGGTTTCTCTCCAGAAGATCGGCAAGAGAACATTCGAAGGATTGGGGAAGTAGCAAAGCTGTTCACTGATAGCGGTCTTGTTACTATTGCTAGTTTCATCAGCCCATATATTTATGATAGAGCCATGGCACGGGAAATTCATGAAAAAGGCTCACATGCTTTTATTGAGGTATGTAATATCCTGTATTTTTCTTATTATAGGTATATGTCGATGCACCACTGGAAGTTGCCGAACAAAGAGATCCCAAGGGTCTATACAAAAAGGCGCGAGAAGGGATAATAAAAGGTAAACTGATAAACCCCTTCTTATGGTTTCAAGAGTTCACTGGCATTTCTGCACCATATGAGCCGCCTACTGAGGAGGAAATCCATTTAGATACATCTGCTTTATCTATTTCAGAATCAGTAAAGGTAAAATTATTTTAAACATTAACTAAATACTAGAAAATATTGCATTATTTAGAAATTAAAGATATATGCAAAACAAAATAAAGCCTTGTACGGGGCTCGAACCCGTGACCCTGAGATTAAAAGTCTCATGCTCTACCGACTGAGCTAACAGGGCTGTGATAAATTTAAATCAAAAACACTTGTATATATACCACTTGTTTTAGGATTACAAAGCAGTTTCTTATAAGACAGCAGCTTTACAATATATTTCTTTTTATATTTTCTTTTAAACTCATTAGAAAGGTTTGAAATTAAGTTATTATGTTTTTTGAATATCTTCTAAATTATTTTTGGCTAGAAGCAGTGTTTTTCTTAAATGATACCCATAAGTTATTTTTATAATCCAAACCAATTGTATTAATTTTATTAGTTGGAAAGCAGTCACTTTTAACCTGATTTTTTTAGACACTTCCACTTAAACTTATATTTAATAAATAGTTATCCTTATAGTTTTTATATTAGACTTTAATGTTTAGCTATACTTGAAATCCCAAACTTCAAGACTTGCTATTTCCAACACATTTATCAGGATTTTGGGATATTGACTAATTAACAGATTCAACCAATTAATGTGGGTCATAAGTTAAGTGTCCTTAGGAATGGTTTCAAAATAATAATGTTGGAAAACAGGCCAAAATATCAATGCATCAATGACCAAATCTTATTCTGGCATTAAAAACCCCTGCTTCTAATTAATGAATGTACCATATAGATATTGTACAATTAATTAGTCCATCTTCACAGGCACCTGAACATGTATCTTATAATAATTAATATTCTAAACTTAATTGTATTCTAGAACAGGAGGGCTTTCATATGGACAGTCACCTGCATTAATCTAGAAGAGCCCATAATGAATTAGGTCACCAGGAAAAAACACCTTAAGATAAAAGGCTCTGAGCCTATTGTATTAGAGTAGCTCTGATTGAGAAATAATTGTCTTCACTAACTAATAGCCATCTGCTGGTTAACTAGCTCTGGGTAGTGACCCAAGTAGACAACTGACTCTGCATATTAAGGGTCTCTATCATAAAGTGTGTCAAATAAGGACATTGATGCTGTGCAAGCTGTCAAATAAGCTTTCTTTCAAAATATATCAGGACTGAGAATTTAAGTCTCAACTGATGTTTCTTAGTTTGTTGATATTTATGCCAAGACTTTTGTTTGGTTATTTCTCCTTTACCATCTTTGGTTGCTTTTATTTCCGCAAATGCTGATTATTTCAGCCCAAAATAGTGTCAGCTAAAAGCCCTTGATTCCAGCTTTCAGAATTTTACTCCTGACAATATATTTCTGATTCAAAATTATGAGTTAATCTTGCTTAAATATAATTTCCTTTTCATCTCCTTTTCTTAGATTTGGGTATAAAGGCTCTCATAGCTCTATTATTCCAAGAAATCCAATTTCCTCCTGTTTAGGCTCATCAATAAAACATTTGTCTCTATCCTAGCTGTATCTCTTGTATCTTTGGGAAATAGTAATGTTGTAACTGTGCTATTTTAGCAGAGTTACAAGGGGGAAAATGTTTAGAAACTAGATAATAATCTTTATTGAGAGATAGTGATTATTGTCAGGCACCCACCCGCTAGGAAGTAAACTCCCTAAGTGGTAAATGATTGCAGAGGAATTCAATCCTATGACCAGGGATCCCACAGGCAAAGAGACCATCCCTAGATGAAATAACTCTCCAAGAAGTTGGTACCTGCCTAGCAGGGGATTAAAACACCCCAAGAAGAAATACATGCCTAGATAACACAACAAGAAGGCCAAAGACAACAGACAGAAAACTTGAGGCTTGGGAACCTGGTTGGAAGAACAAAAAACCTTGGTTTCTTCCCGGATAGGTGGGTCATTTGAGAGAGGAGTTGCGGTATACCAGACACCCAGAATCACACAGCACCAGGAGCTGTCAAGGAATTGGGACTCTGGCAATGTACCCAAATCAGCTTGTGAACCTAAGGAAACACTGGTGAACACAGTCATAATCAAGACCATCCAAAGTAACCATTTATACTCAAGCAACTTCATAAGAGGAGTCTTGGGTATTTTCATGGTTTAGAAATTCAGAAGCTTAAGTCAAAATAAAAGATAAATAAACAATCACTTGGGTGAATGTAGACTTTATTGATTGAACAAGTAAAAGATAATAATTTACCATCATTATATAGCATGAATGCTAAATGATAGTCTGGAGATAAAATAAAGGAGATCAATCACTTGGGGATGAATTTGGAGAAATTTGGAGAAAACTGGAGATCTTAGGCAGTTGAAGATTAAGCTAGAATTATTTGCATTATTGATCAAATTAAACTGACCTCAAGCACATTAAAACATTAGATGCTTAATAAATTCTCCTTTCAGGCAGGAAAACACAGGAGAACCCCAATTATTCCCCAGTGTTAACTGGGGAAGGAGCACAAGGACCAACAACAGAAACAGAGGCCAACAGAGAATTCAGAGCGAGAGCAGGGTCAAATTGGTTATCAGTGTCATCAAAGCCATTAAGAGAATCCAATGAAAGGATTGGCGTAACTTCTGATTGGCTATAATCAAGTTCAAAAGGTAACAAATCACTCTCTATGATATTATTAATTATTCTCTTAGGTGAAAGAGTGCCTAGGAGAGACCAATGCCCGGGTTCAAATCCTGTTGCTGTTTCTACTGGTTCTGGAGGCCTATTGGAACCCTAAAATTCAGGTAAAAGTGAGCAGTTACTACCCACTAACCCAATTATTTTAGGAGACCCAATTAACCTCAAAGGAGGAAGTTTTTCTTCCATTGTACCAAGTAATGAATTGTTGTCAGGATTTTCCAAAGGGACATTTCTGACAATTATATAGCTATTGTGAATCAAGGATAAGATAAACATGATAGTGTTAATCACAAGGTGGGATGGTGAAGGGGGTGACCTGATCCTGGTAATGAGTCAAGCGCCAAAACAAGGTATCCACTGTAAGGGATCATCATTTTTTATGTTGTTAATTTTTGAAATTTGATTTGACTTCCTAATTTAGCTTCAAGTGACTGGATAATCAGATCACAGGTCACAGACCTGTTTACTCAGAACCTTGCTGGCGGGTTTAGCCTACTGTTTTTACAGTAATTTATTGGTGATGGTTGAGCACAGGCTTTGATACAACTGCAGCTGATGTTAAAAAAGTCTGAAGTCTTACATGCTTAATATCAGTGCTGTCAGCCTTTTCAGCTTTAGAGCGGTCAGGAGTCAACCAGAGCTGAAAATTTAGCTGATCAGATGAAAATTGTATAGTACTATCATTTCTGATCCAGATATGATTCTTGGAAAGCTGTTTGAAGTGGGGAATCAATCATGGCTTTATAATTAAGTAAAGTAAGGGCTGACTGTAAAGTTACACCTCCCCCTTGGGCCTCTACTTCAATCTTAACCAAATGCTTGGGCATCTATGCAAAATTACGTCTGTATATTTATCCAAAGATTTATTAAAAAACCCAAAAAGAATTCTCACACTATTACTTGCAGAATTAGTTTGAAGATTCCCCCACCTAAACCACCCAATAGACACCTCTGGTTAAATATCATGTGCAAGAGTGATCAGGAGCAGTGATAACTGCATCCAAGGCAGGTTCATCAATTTAGTTGAGTCAGTTTTCCCTCTGATTTTGTCCATTTGAATTTTTCCAAATTTTCCTGCCTCAAGAAATGCATTCATATTCCCTCATATCCTTGGTCATGTCAGGATTCTTCTTTATTATTTAGCTGCTAGTATTTTTCTCTTGTGGACATCATTATTATTTTTGAAGTATTTGGGTTATTTTTGTTCATTTTGCTTTCAAAAACATCCCCTTACTCTTACCCTTTTGACTGGCTAAATTCTATCTATTTTAAGGCTAGTTTAAGTTCAAAGCTTACCTTTGTTCTCCTGGACAATTTTCAAACCACAGATCTATACATTTAGTTAAATTATTCAAGTCCAAAGCCAGAATGCCTTTTTGTTTTTGCTGCTTATGCCAGCACCTTTGGACCAGGTTTTTCCTGCTCTTCCACTTTCTCTTTTGCTTTCACACTCTTCCAAGCAACCACCGTTCCCCTGGTCTATCTCCTTTACCATTTGGTGTTAACCTTTTAAGTTTAAGCCATAAGAAACATGTGCTTCTGTTTTTGTTTCTCTACACCATTCCCACTAACCAATCTTGGTTAAATTTTATCACCTCAATTCTGCACCTCACAACCAAGTGAAATAAAAAGGCTTGGTTTTCCAATCTTAACAGTAAGTTGAGATTGTTTGACTTGCACCTCAAAAAGGTACTTGTTAGGTTTTTTGGCTTGTGTTTCTTTCCAATTTTAGTTTAGGTTTTAATCTTGATTCCATGATTCCTTTTGACTTTCTTCTCCACCAGCTAGGTAGTTTTTATAGTAGTACACACAATTTAATTGTTGATAGCTTTAATCCTCCCACTAGTGCAGAACAATTCCCAGACTTAGAAATTGACTTTTTGACCAAATTGTCTGTCATTAAGACTGGACTCTATTTTATCTTCTTAGGGGTAATAAACTGCCTTAGTCCTTATTTTACCTTGTATAAACTTTTAGGAGCCTTAGTACAGTTGCTACTGCAGACCTTGCCCACCTTTTTGTATTTGACCAATATAAATATCACTGGGTTAAAAGCTTTAGTCTACAACCATCTTCCCCAGAGCATGAGACCTTACAGGTCAATTATTTTTGGCATTCCACCTCCCACCCAAATTCCATTCCCTCCCTTTAAGCAAATGCAAACGTTGTAAAAGACCTTGCTTCATCATTCTCTAACCTAATAAAGTTCAAATTTATTAGTAGTTCTGGTCATTTGGTTTTGTCTGTTACTTTTAGTGTTCACTTAATCCCTTCCCCCTTTGGCCTCCCAGGAATTGTTAGTGATAACCTTTTGGTTGTTGCTGAAACCACAATTTTATTGTGGTTGAGCTAGGTTTTATTTCTTCATAACTGCTCCCCAATTCTTACACTGGTATTAACTTATTATTAACATTAACATAGTTTTTAAGGACATGAGTTTGATCCCCATGTCAAGCAAGCATTAATAATTCCTTAAGGTCTAAAGCCTTAATATTACTTGTGTTTTCCTTTGTATTATGTCTAAAATTACCTAATTGATTAAGGGAGTTAGGAATGAAATCCCTGAAATTCAAACTATAAACTGTCAGGATTCATCTCTTTTCATGCTTCTATTAGGAATAGTTTTCCTTCTTGGTGCCTGTTATTTTTCAACTTGCAATATTAGGGCTACTCTTGGTTATAAACATTGACTTTTATACTTTTCCCTTATTTATTATGCCTTCAAATTAACCTAAACAACAGTTTAGTCTCTTTCTGAAGCTTACCTTGTGCCACTACAAGTTTTGAACCCGGGATTTTTACACTTCTGTTAGTAATCTTAAGTCCAAACTCTTACCTTTTGCTTTTAAATTAAAATTTAAACTCAGAAAATGTTTTCCTTTATTTTCCACTTGTTTTTGCTTAAACTTAAGCAGTAATGTCACCCGCCTTTGCTCTTTTTTTGTTTCATGTCTCCACAATTTAACTTTTTAAAGTTAGAAGAGACAACCAGCTGATGTTTGCACCATACCACTTATTTTAAACAACCTTGGTTAATACAGCCTTCCTTTCTTGCACCTCATTTTTTCCCAAGCTAATAAAAAGGCTTAGTTCTGCACTCTCAACCTTAAGTTGAGATTGTTTGACTTGCACCCCAAAAAGGTACTTGTTAGGTTTTGTGGGTTGTGTTTTTTCCATTCTTTCTTTCTTATCTTTATTCTTGAATCTTAGCTTGCATTTATGTTCCCCGTTGACTATCTTTATTATCAATGTAGCAACTTTTTTAATGGCACTCAAACTTTAATAGTAGATAGTTTTAACCCACTAATCAATGGTGACCAATATACTGATCTGGAAATATAATTTTTAATTCAGTCTTATGTCATTTAGACTGGACTCTATTTTGTTTTCTTAGGATTGATTAATTGTCTTAGCCCTTACTTTACCTCTTACAAGTTATTAGGAGCTTTAATTCAGTTATTGCTACAAACTTTACCTTCCTTTCTTTCTTTAACTAATAAAAACATCCTTGGATTAAAGGCCTTAGTTTACAATAAAATATCCTGTAGTCTCAGACCTTAAACTCTCATCTGATGCTTGGCAAGTTTTTCTGATGATGTCATGTTTATCTCCTATTAAAAATTGTCTATTGATTTTGACAATTCAGTGAGCAAGGGAAAGTCACCAAGAAAAAAGGAAGAAATAAGATCAAGAAGGGATTGTCATTGGTGTATTTCTGGCTTTTTTGAAAAAGGGTTTTGTCTATTATTGGAAACCCCCTGATTACACCAATGGCTATGAGCATAGCCAGATCTTCAGTGAATTGTTGAACTCCTGGAACAGCTCTAATTCCTCCTATTAGGTTTTCTGAGCCACCAGATAAAGGATAGCTCCGCTGCCATCAAGACCATCTGAGGATGAAGAACCAGGCCTCAGTCTACCCAACTGGCAATGCAGACATCTATCTGGCTGATGTTGTGTTTTTTAATATTAGAGACACAGTCCAGAAGCGCCACCCACAGGCATTTAATTATCTTTATCTTGTTATCCTTGACCACAATTCTCTCTTTGGTTAGCAGATGATAGCTGAGTTGTTTGCCCAAATGGTCTTCAATGTGAATATGGGCAACTAATTACAGAAGGACAAGTGCCTCTCACCCTGGGCCACAGCTTTCTACCAGCCAATCCAGCCAATGACATACAAGGAATATAACAGGTGTTATATGGCAGCCATCACAATAAATCCTCCTGCCTCTACCCCTTCCACCACCCCCCACCTTCCAGCCCCACCCACCCATTCCCAGACCCCCCAGTCCAGCACCACCTCTACACCTTCCTTTCAATGCTATTCTGCCTATTATGCATCACTCTTCCCCATCCCCTAATAAACCCCCTATCACCAATTTTTTTATTTATATTATCTTTTACTGAATTTTAATTGTTCATTTTCTCTTTGTTTATAGTTGGATTTATTCTTTATGCTCAGTTTGTTTTTATAAAATCATATATTTACTATGCTGTGTATCTAGATCCATATCACAGTAATTTTTAACTCTTTAAACAGCCCCTTGTAAAAATATTAACAACAATTTGGTGGCTGCCAAAATTTGAATTAGAAAATTATAGGTTAATTGTGTTTAGATAAAGTTTTTGATGATCCAAATTCAAAGCCTTAATGATAAACTTTAAGCCAATCAATAGCTATGTGAGAAAGTTATTATTGTGACATAAAGGGTCATTGAATATTTCTTTGGTGCATGTGCACTAATTAATCTGATTGGCTGGTTATTTTGCCATTGTGCGCCATTGCTGCTGTGGCAAGTTGTTGATGGACTAGTGTTAACCCAGCAGCTGATTAGGCACTAGTCCACAAACAACTTTCCACAGCAGCAATAGTACAAAATGGCTAAACAACCATCCAAACATATTAATTAGTGCATATGCCTCAAAGAATTATTCAATGACCCTTTATGTCACAATAATTGCTTTCTCACATGGCTCCTGATTGGCATAAAGTTTAACATTAAGGTTTTGAATTTGGATCAGCAAAAACTTCTCTGAATACAATAAATATATAATTTTCTAAATTAAATTAGCTGATCACCAATTTTTAGTTAATTATTTCACAAGGGGATGTTTAAAGAGTTAAAAATACCTTTGTTCTGGATCTAGATACATGGCATAGTATATATATGATATTATATAGAAATCAGCTGAACATAAAGAAAAAAACAAACTAAAAACAAAGAGAAATTAAACAACTGAAATTCTGGATAAAAAAATAATATAAATAAGAATGTTTGGCAGCAAGGAGTTTATTTGGGACGGAAAAAGGGATGTCTATGAGGCAGAATAGCACAGGAAAGAAGGTGTGGAGGTGGTGCTAGACTTGGAGGTCTGGGATTGGGAGGGAGGAGATAACATGTGGGGGTTGGTGGTGACAGGAGTAGAACAGGGTGGATTATGTGTAATGGCTGCCATATAACACTTGTTATATTCCTTGTCTGTCATTAACTCAATTGGCTGGTAGGCAGCTGTGGCCCAGGGTAAGAGGCGCTTGCCTTCCATAATTGGCTGCTCATATTCACATGGAAGAAAATTTGAACAAAAAATTCAGTGTTGTAACTGTGCTATTTTAGCAAAGCTACAAGGGGAAAAGATTAGAAGCTAGATAGATATCTCTATTGGAAGATATGACTTATATAGTTTGAGTGAATCATGGATAACAAGGACATGATTATGATGATCACTTGGTTGGATAGTTAAGGAGGTGGCTTAATCCTGGTAATGAGTCAAACGTTAAATTGAGGCATCCATCCCATGGGATTATCATATGCTCATGTTGCTGTTTCTGGAAATTTGAGTTGTCTTTCACATTTGGCTACGGGTCACTGGAAAGTTGGATTGCGGGTCACAAACCTGCTTAGTTAGAACCTTTCTGGGGGCTCAACCCTGTTGTTTTGACACCACCCAGCTTAGAGTTAACCTCCTCTGGTGAGATATCTACTGGAAGGTTTTCAGGAGCTTGGGCGCCTAATGCACCAGCTGTTGCTTGGTTGCAGGGAGAACAGCCTCACACTATTTCTGGGGGGCTTTGTAGGATTACAGCTGGTCATGGTGTAGAACCTTGTCTTGTTTCTTCTTTCCCAGTTCTTGTACTAGGTAAGTGTTGTTTTTTTACTTTTAACACAATGGCAGGGCCCACTTTCTCAGGCTGTAGCTTACTTCTGTCTGTGTTCATCACCCATACTTTGTCACCAACTTTGTGCCTTGCTTGGATGGGGATAAACATGTTTTAATGGCGTTTCTCTTCAATTTCCTTTTGATCACTGTTGGCATGGAGTATTTGGGGGTCAGAAAAGAACAGTACCTTGTTGGGAATTTCCAACTTGGGCCCAGTAAGGGCTTCAACAATGTTTGGTTGTATTTAATAAACAAGTTCAAAGGGAAACTTTGCAGTGAATTTATTCACCCAAGTACAACACACAAGAAGTGCAGTTGCCAATTGTTTGTGTCACTCTTCAGGTCTCCTGGTGGTGATTTTGGCAAGGGTTTGTACGGGGCTCCCGTTCAGATGCTCTACTCTGCCATTGGTCTGAGGGTGTTATGGTTTGGTCACTGTATGTTTAACTCTATTATTAGTGATGTAAATGTTTGTGTCTTCTGAGGTCAACTCCTTGCCTTCATTGGTAATCAATAGTTCTGGCTTTCCAAACTTACTGATAATCTTTTTGCCAATGAATTGTCACATGTCATTGCCAGTGTGCGTCTTGACAGCTTGCGTCAATGGCCAGCAGGTGGAAAGGTCAATATCAGTAATTATATACTTTTTCTCATTGTGCTTTCCTGGCATAGAACCTACAATATAAAGAGCCCAAACCTTAAAGGGTAGCTGGGTCTGGATGGGTAATAAAGATTTTAGAGGGGTGTTGCTTTTTGCATACTTTGCACTGCTCAAGGACCTCATGTACGTCCCTATACAGAGTTGGCCACCAGGCTTTGTGCTTCAGGAACTTGTAGAGGTTTTGGCTCTTTTTATGGCCTAAGTCTCAATAATAGTGCAAGATGGTGTCTACTCTTTGATGTGTGGGGATGTATGGAATGATTACTCCATAGGTCATTTTACAATGTAGTGTTCTGTAAACGTCTGTAAAAAAGTGTTTGTTCTTGACAAAAGTGTCTCTAGTAATATCTGTGGTGCCTGGAGGGAAACCTTTGCCTTTGGTTTGAAGCACCAGGAGGGGCCAGTACGGATCCAGGACATTTTGCCTCTGGAAGCCCTTACATATAGTCACAAGAGGGTGTCAGCCATGACTAGTTCTGGCCCAGGTTTGTATTGAATGCTCATGTTGAATTTTTCTGGAAACACCATCTAGCAGACTTTGCGCCTGGACAGGCTGGCCTGTGTTTGGAAATATATAAGGGACTTGTGATTGGTCAGAGCAGTGAATTCTTCCTATTGTTCCAGGTAGAAACTCTACTTGACTAAGCAATGTACAATTTCCAGTAACTCCCTATCATAGATTGGGTAGCGGCATCTGTTATCTGTGAGCTTTTATGACTTGTAAGCCACTCATAGATAGTTGTTTGTGTCTGTCTTGATGCGCAGAACACCTCCAATGGAGGTGTCTGAGGCCTTGGTTTCCATCTGGTATTTGTCATCCCTTTTTGGATATTGTAGTATGGGGGCAGATGTCAGTT
This sequence comes from Entomophthora muscae, assembly GCA_014839935.2. Lineage (NCBI taxonomy): Eukaryota > Fungi > Entomophthoromycota > Entomophthoromycetes > Entomophthorales > Entomophthoraceae > Entomophthora > Entomophthora muscae. The sequence goes on along the minus strand of QTSX02002343.1, from coordinate 126,383 downwards.
TCTCTTTTAAGCAGCAGAAACAGAGATCTTGTTGAGAAGTCCATACAAACTTTGACTTGGTGCCTGTAATGGCAGACAGTGGTGCAGTAAGGTCACCACAGTCTGGGATAAAACACCAGATGTAGGCTATCATTCCTAGGAAAGTTTGGAGTTTGCTCTTGTCTTTATGCAGCAGCATCTTGTATATAACTTGGATCTTCTGAGCATCTGTTTTGATGCCCTCTTTTAAAACCACATGTCCAAGAAAAGGGAGTTGCTTTGGTAAAATTGACATTTTGATGGTTTTTCAAGAAGTTTGTGTTGTTCTAAGGTTACAAATACCGCTTCCAAGTCCTTGTGGTGTTGCTCCACAGAGGGACTTTACACAATGATATTATCCAAGTACACAAGTGCGTGTTTGACAATATGGGGTTCAAACCCTCATTCATGAAGGTGAAAAAGGTTGATGATGCATTCAGCATTCTAAAATTGAGTATAACACACTCATATAAGCTGTACTTGGTTCAAAAGGCAGGCTTGGGGAAGTCTTCTTCTTTGATACAAATTTGGTTATACCCTGCAATCAGGTCAGTCTTTGAGAAGACGGTTGCCCCAACCAAGGTATCAAAGAGATCATCAATAAGCAGGAGAGGGTAAAAATTCTTAATGGTGACTTTGTTCAACTCACAGTAGTTGTTAACTAGCCTGAGGGGCCTGTCCTTCTTTGACACAAATAACACTGCAGCTCCAAAGAGTGATTATGAAGATTGAATGAGTTCCTTCTCCAAGGCCTCCTTGAGATAAGCACAGAGCAAATCATCCTTGTTGGGGGTAGTTGGTATATAGGTTGTGCCTTGGGCACTTCCCCCTTGAGTTGTATCAAGTGTTGTATGTGTTTCTCAGGTGGTAGCCCTGGAAGAGCCTCCTTAAAAATCTCCGAGTGTTGTGCTACAATTTCCTAACCCTGGGGGGTTACAGCGTCTTGGTGGTCCTTGAAGTGTATGACCTCATAATGACAGGAGTCCTAATCAATTGACTTGAGGTTGTACTTTTCTTCTTAGGTCTCTGTAATGCATACAAACATGTGATCCCAAAAGAGTTGATCTACAGTATATGGGTAGATTTGGTGGTTGACCCCTTATTGTTCAACAGTTAACACTGAGGTGACCCAGTCTACATATGGTTTATTCTTTCTCAGCCAGTCCAGGCTAAGTACCACATTGAATTGGGGAAAATCAATAACGGGTCCTTGGATGGTGGAGTGGAGGTTTTCTAGCATGATGGGAAAGGAGGAAGTTTCATGTGTAACCGTGATGTGATGTTCATCAGCTAAAACCATGTTCTTAATATGAAAAGGATTAGTGGATAGTCTAAAATTGTTCACAAAGCTGCTATTGAAAAGGGTACAGTCTGTGTCTGGGTCCAAGAGTGCTGAGCCTGTGTAACTTCAAAAGCAGAAATAATGAGACATCAGTTTATTGGGATGTCTGACAACAGTGTAGAGTACTGGATCTTATGAGGGGACCTGTATCATTGGGCATTAGTCTCCATCTTTGTGGGCAGTACTGATCATTGGGAAAAGGCAGAATATTGGCAGGGTGAGCTTGGCTTGCTTATTTCTCTCCCTAGGCTTTCCCTTGTACCAATTACTTTGGGTGTTGGTGACCCTAAAGTGGGTGCAGTTGGATTGATCATTGCTTCCATTATTATGGATATTAGAGCCAAAAGGTTTTTGTTTGTACTTCTATTGTTGTTAGGCAGAGGGCAACTGGAAGGTCCTTGGGGGTGAGAGTCCTGAAGTCTTTTTTTTTTGCCAGTTTGCATTTGTGCAGAGTGTTAGATGTTTATTCTGCTTTCTCCTCTTTACAGTAGAGTCTTTGCAGATTGTTCAATTGATAAAGTTTAATGTGTCTCTTTAAATGCAACCTGAGGGTGTCATAGTACATGAGATGTGTGGCTGAGTTGTCAAAAACAATATATGAAGAAGCTTTTAGGCAGAATTCTTCATAGGCTCAAGTGAGCTCCTTTACTGTACCAGTCTGGGTCAAGTTCTTCACTTGGCAGATGATCATTAGGGCTGCATCTTTCATTACAAATCTTGCCAGAAAGTCTAGTTTGAAAGTTTCCCAGTTCTTCTGGTATGGTCCTCATGCCACTTGCTGCACCAGGTTCCTGCATTGTGAGTAAGAAGAATGGATATCTCCACAATCCAAAAACATGTGGGGCATTATATTTGCGCCAGTTTGTTTTGAGCAGACTGGATCCATGTAGTGGTATTATTGTCATTTTCTCCTGCAAATAATTCCAGGGTGGCACTGCAAAGATGCTGGGATATGTGGGTGGGCATGATGCTCTCATCAGCAACTCAGGGCGTGGCTAGGGGACTGGAAGAACCCTTGTACAGATAGGGCATTAAAGGGAGGGACCAGCATCACCATGTTCTGGTAAAGTACATACCCTTCTGGTATTTTGGTTCCTGGTGTGTAGGGCGTCCAGTCCACGGGGAGCTCATACATAATTCCTTTGTATATTTGTTGACCACAGCAAATACAGGCAAAAGTAGCAATTTTTAAAAGAAAGATATGATGGAGAGCCTAACTTCTGCTACTGATGTTGTATCTGTGCTGCTTTAGCAGAGATACAAGGGGAAAAATATTAGAAGCTATATAGATATCTTTATTGGGATATATGACTTATATAGTCTGAGTGAATCATGGATAACAGGAACATGATTATGGCAATCTATTTGTTGCATGGTTAAAGAGGTGGCTTGATCCTGGTAACAAGTCAAACGCTAAATCGAGGCATCCATCATATGGAATCATCATCTGCTGTCAGAATTTGTACCATTTGTGCTATTTTGATATGGCCTTCAAATAGTGATATGTGTGAAGATTTGGTTGGTTTTGCCTTTGAATTTGGGAATTCCTTACCATCCTTAAATAGGTTGACATCAATGTCCACCCATTATGTAATATCCTACCTGTCTTCAACTGATCCTGGTACAAGTTCAGTTTGGAATGACTTCATCAGCCACACTGTCTACCTAGTGAAGGATCAGCATGCCCAGTCTACTATTTAAGTAGAATAATTTCTCCTAATAAAGACAAGTTTATCCACCTTTGTGTTGGATTTTATAATATTCAAGCCTTTTCCTTCCTTATTGCCAAAATGAACTCTTCTTTGTATATTCCAGGAAATTAAGGTACATTCCCTTAATTTTTCCCTGAAGGCTAACACAAGGCTAGCTTTGAACCTCAAAACTTTTGTGATAAATGTTTCCCACTGTGTCTTCTTGGATGTTGTCCTCAAGAGCTAAACACAACAAAATGGTGCTCACTACAGGGGCTGCCAGCCCCTTGGTTACTCTTTCCCCCCACACATTCTTTGATCATTCTCTTATTGTTACAAAAGTACTCAAATACCCTAAAGCTTTGAGTCCCCCTCTTGAAGACATTATTATCAACTCCTCAAAGACACCTATGGTAATGGTGTTGTTGCCCAGGACCTTGTAGACCCCTCTCCCAGCTTTCTCCTTGAACTATGAACAAGCTTGTGCCGCCGCTTGCTCCCTCCTTGTCAGGGACCCACACGAGAGAGAACAAGTTCTCAATCTTGTGAGCCAGGGCCCCTATGTTAAGCCCTGCTATGACCAATCTAATGGGCACTGTAACCATTGCAAAGTGACCAAAGTGCCCTAGGAATGTAAAACGTCCCATCATTGAACTGAATCTTCCCAGTAATTAGTATCCAACCAGGTAGGTCAGCTGGTAGAAGGAGGCATTTGGTCTTACCAAGGAACGTTTGGCAGGTGGAGGTAGAGTTGTGGAACAGCCATGCTGGAATTTTTATCTCCAGTGACCTGAGGGATATTTGAACCAACTTTTAGCCAGGGACTCCTTCTGGTGGGAATCATCAGGAGAAGAATTAGGCCATTCAGTGGTGGGAGTTGGGTTTTCAAGGGCCAATACCACAGATAGGAAGGGAAATAGAAACCAGAACAGGAAGAAACTTCCCTTCATGGTTTCAAAAAGGGGGATTTAAAGTAAGGGTAATCAGATGGAATAAAAAGTAAAATCTTTATTGTTGGAAAAAGTAGAAAAAGTATAGAGAACCCACTTAAATACCCCAGTGGGAAGCTATAAACATTTAAGAGGTTCAATGAATAGGAGGGGATTTAAAATGCAGTTTCACTGAAATTATGGCTGAACAATTTATCTTTACCAATTGATTTTCTACCTGCAGCTTAATAAAATATGATATCATAATTAAAACCAAGAGGTAGCAAAAAACAGTCACAAGAACCGCCATAATTAAGAGGTGGCTATAGTGAAGATGACTGTCAAACAAGTACAGAGCCTGACCCAAAGATAGATAGAGCAGGTCTGAGAGTGTCAAGCACAGTTTACGCAGCCAATCAGAATTGTAGCGGTAAATGATGTTGCTTATTAAACTACTAACCTTTTTGAAGTTGATTTTAAGTTCAAAAGCAGGAACAAAATGAATTGGTTTAACATAAATAGGTAATATATATTATTGTTAAATTTTGGCTAACATTAACCTTGTCCTTAGGGTTCTGGGTTTGATCCCCGTCTGGTTCAACACCAGAGTAACAAATGGTGTCCAAAAATTGGTTTCTGATTTTCTTTGCTTTGGTGTCTTGTACTATGGTATCCAGATAATTAATGTAGTCAGGGAAGAATTCCCTGACACTCCTCCACACTGGTACAGTAGCCATGCATACAATTCCTGGTCTCTGTCCTGGTTATGCCTCTGAACATTTGTACTCTTTCCTGTTACATTTTGGCCCCCTCCTAGTTTGATGAAATCAATGGAAACCATTGGTGTGCTGGTAAATCAATTTATCCAGCCCGCCTTGGTTCACTATCAACTAGCGCTGGGGTCCCAAAATCAACTCCTGTCTGCTGTGGCATCTGCAGTAACCAACAATCACGCTCAGAACATGGCCTACAAAGAATAGATACACAGTCTCTTTGCTTGCATTTTAAATAAAAAATGTAATTCATTGGCCTCCCAATAATACCTGACCTCATTGATGAACACACTTTGCTCCTTTTTCCTGGGTATATTAGAGAGCAGCTGTATGTGCTAGAGGTTTGTAATGCTGTTTGGCAAGGACAAATTGAATCAACCCTTATAAGATACCAACAAGACTTTGAGGCCTTAGTAGTAAAACTCAATCAATTTTGAGAGCATACCAATGCTCAGCTAGAATTGATGGGTCCAGTGTGGACAGTTGGGGCCATTGATTGCAACAACAATACAATGTGAATAAGACTATTTTGAGAAATACTATACACCAAGTTCAGACCTATGTTGACAAAAAGGTGGCTGCAGTGGCTGTGGTGTCACCTACGCCTCCCCCTAAAGGCCTTACTTAATCTGAGGCTAAAATTTGGGAGGCTATCACAGAGCTCAAGGCAACCACCTGCAATCAGGCTTCTGCTTCTAATTCACCTACTAATGAGCCTGTACCTGATCATTGTACCACCATCCTTACTGATCAAGTGGCTACACTACAAGGTGAGATTGCTTACTTACGTCAATGCCTCTTAGATCAAGGCAACTCTTCCTCTGAATCAGGTGGTGAAGGAAAAGAAGAAACTGATAAAGTACCTACCCTCAACAATCACAGGCGCTGCCCAGGTTTAGAAGAACAGCCACATGTAAATTGTGCCCTTGCTCTGGATAACCTGACAGCAGTGAACAACAACATTGCAGATAGGAAGGACACTTTAAAAAAGAGGTACATAATCTCTCCTGCCTATCAGAGACTATTAATAATGAGTTCTTTCCTTTGATACCTCAAGCCACTGCCATGGTCAATCAAGTCAATGGGGTTGCAGGTACGTTGGCAATCCAACAGATTTGAATTGATGAGATCAAGACTGTTGCTTCTACAGCCAGAGACATTGGAGGCCAGAATAGCTCCACTCTAGATAAGTTAGAAGAAAGTCTTTGTCTTCTATGGGCTAGACAGCCTGCTGCCAAATCTTAGTTTGAAGGGAATCCACATATCAATGTCCTCAATCCAGGCAATAACAGTCAATATACGTTTTCCTCCATTGATCCTAATTACAAGCCCACCTTCAAACAGATCTTTGACCCCAAGACCTCCACAATTGCTGCTTTCCTGAAAATCTATGAGACAGCCATGTAGAGGGCTAATGAAAATATCAAAAAGGAGCCTATTCTTACTTGTTTACACGCCACTTGCCAAGAGGTTGTATTCCCCAAGCTCCCATCCATAGTCACTTGGGATGACATGAAATGTCTTATCACCAAGGAATTTTGAGGCAATCTTAGTCTGGAGGTTAAGAAAGATGCCTTCATGCATATTGCTTTCAAACCTAAAGAAATATTGGCTGAGTTTGATGACTGCTTCTACATTAAAAGTTAACAACTCACCACCAGCTGCCAATTAACTCCCAGGAAGCGTACACTGCCTGTTTTAATACTCTTAAAGTAAACCAACTCCTGTGTTTGCACTTTAAGGCGCAAAAAGCGGCCCTTAACTCTATTAAGAGTATTAAGACCCTCTTGCAAGATATGCATCTCACTAATGATGGGACTGTGGTTTGAAAAAGTAAGGCCAACAACTCTGGAACTACCTCATGTACCCCTTGCATCATGATTCTTGGATCCAATGGTCAGCTCAAACAACAGGGTTATCACAACTGCAGCCAAATAGGGCATCACTTGCTGTCATGCACTAACTAGTGTGTAGAAGGATGAAATCCTAAGGAACAATTGGGAAAAGAGAGGTCAGCTTAGAGGCAGAGGCACTCTCTGCTGATCAACCTCCCCCATCTCCTCCTGATCCCCCAAATGATGAAGAGTTGCCTCTCTCTTCTGGTCTAACTATCCTCCATCTATTACACAATCTCTTGAGTGATTCCAAACCTGAGGATTCTTATTATGATGACTCTGATAGTTATGAATATTCTTTACTGGCTGTCCCTGAAACTGTTTCTGCTCCGTAAAAACTTTGTTCTGGGAAACCCACCACCACGGCTTGTCCACCGCCAGTTGAAGCCAAAGCTATGATAGCTGGTCCTTATCTATCTCAAGCTCATCAACCCCAGTCTTAGTGGACTCATTGGAAGAAGCCACCAAGTTAGCTGAGGCCCTCTTCCAGAATGTCTCTGTATCCCTGTTGTTGCAAACTGTTTACAAGGAAATTCCTGCCTTGAAATGTATGTTGGCAAAGTGGGAAAAAGAACAGGAAGCTTCTCAAGATGTCCTGGAAGTCTTACCCCATTTAGAAAAGATACTACCCACATAGAAGTATCTATCCAGAAATTAAGATTAAAGCCATCTTATATACTGGATCCCCTGTCAATTTTGTATTGTCTAAGTTGATGAAGAAGATCAAACTAGCTCCTGATCTTAACTACACTCAATGCTACAGGACTGCTGGTATGGCCCAGATCAGGACTATTGGTTCTTACTCTGTTCTGCCAATGAGGTTTGGGAAACTCCTCATTGCCTCCCCTGCGGTTATTTTAGAGAACAAAAGCTATGAACTATTGGTAGGAACATAATTCCTCCAAGAGTACAATGGGATTGTCAGCCTTTGAGATGGATATTTGTCTCTTCTAGGATATGAAGTCCCCTTAATCTTTGAAAATCCTCCACATATCTCTGGAAAAAGGGTTAAGACCTGTGTCCTTGAATATACCACTGGCATCTTCTTGCTAAAGTACCGGACTCATTCCTCCAATACATGTTTCCCTCCTCCATCTTGCCTTGCTGAGGAAAGTGTCCCGCTACTTGCCCCAGCCACTATCACTATCTCTCCTGGTTCCCAGGTAATCATTGTCTCCCAGATATCCTATGAGTTTCCTGAGAAATTTTCTTGGAGTTATACTCTCCTGAATCCCTAAGTTGCAAAGAGCCCCACTTATGTCCTGGGATCTTAGACCAAACTCACAAGGAGCCTGTGCAACTATTGCTGACCAATTTGACTTTTTCCTCCATGCAGGTCTTGAAAGGACAAGTTGTGGGGCATGATCACATCTTAGGAGCAGAACAGGTGGTCTTTATCTACCCTTTTGGGGCATTTGGTGACTTTAACGGCAACAGCGCCCATGTTGACACTAAAAATATCAACAGTGGCCATATTGACACTTTTAATGTCAACACTATAGTAAAGTGACAACCCAGTTTTACATAATGTTGTCTCCTGGATGTTGACACTTTTTTAAGTAACAGCACACTTTACCCTGAAAATTTTCAATGCAAAAATACATTTTTAAATACTTTATTATTCTAAAATGACCCCAGAGAGTTCAAAAATGCCATAAAAATACCTCAAGTGATAAGAATAAGGAGATATAAGCAAGTATTTTTCAATTTACTATGTAAATTAAACTTTTTATTATAAAATTATTTTTTATTCCTATAAAAATTAAAATTCCAATGAACCAAAAATAAAGATATTTTATATATCATAATAACTACAAAATTTAAAAAAATTCTAATTTTAATTTATTATACTTTATATAAGCATAACTGATAAAATCTCATGCCTTAAAGATAAAGTAAAAAATATAAGATATTTCTTACTAAACCACGTTGAAACTGTATCTGAAACTTATCATTTATACCTAAAAAGATTATTAATATCCAAAAAATAAAGTAAACATTAAAATTTAAAAGTAAAAAATATACAGGCAAAGCAAAGCAAGGTTTATTGGGCTAATTAAAGCCACCAGCAAGAGCAGTGGCAACATCTTCTAGGTACTTCTTGATCTCTGCCACATTGTACTTCTTCTTGACTATCTTCTGGACGTCCTCCTGGTAGTCCTGGTCCTTGCCTTTTCTCTTCTTGGGGGCCACCTGGTTGGCCAGGTTTCAAAACTTGGAAACACTCTGGGCCTGCTCCTCCTGTAGCTTCTGGAAGAACTTGTTGTATTTGGGGGTTGACCCAAACTTCATCTTCAGGTGCTTGTGCCACACTTCCAGGCTGGACGTGGTCTTCATCTCCCCCTTGAGGCAGGCGCTTTGACAGTTCCAAGGAGAAGTGGCCCTGCTCTTTCCTCTCTAGGAAGTCACCTTTATGCCCACCCATTGCCGCTCAAAGTAATCCAGGTAGCCTTTGAAGATGGTGGAGTGCTTCTTGATATAAACATCCTCCAGGAGGGCCTCAAAGCCAATCCCAGTATTCTACAGCCATACAAAAGCCAAGGAAGTAAACTGGGTGATGGCAAATTAGCACTTCCCTTTACCATCATTAAGATACTTGTCAAAAAGATCCTTCTTGCTCTTGAGATTATTGATGAGGGCCTGCGTAAAATGGAAAAAGCAGCCCTGTAAACTCAATTGAAGGTGGCCTTGAAGGCTCTGAACTGAGCTTGCACAAAGTTCATTATGATTACTTTCAGCCCAAGTGAGCGCGCATGAGCTAGCTGCTCTGCAGTTAGGGTGGACTCATCCTTCTCAGCAGAGGAGGGGTTGGCCCTTATGGCGTGGGTGGGAGGGGGGAGCTGGTTGGTGGAAAGGGAGCTCAAAGTATCCCAGACAATTTTGAATGCTCTGGTGTAGAACTCTGTCTTTGCGCCAGGAAGGAGAAAGAACATAAGGGGGATAACCTGCACATCAAATTGCCTGTGCAGGACCCAAAGCTGCTTGAAAAGGGTTGGGCAGGCTGCAAATGTGCCGTTGCACAGCCAGGTGGTAGCAGTATTGAGCTACTCCAGGTTTTGGGTTGTGGCATAGGCAATGATCTTATCCTCCACTTCCTGCCCATTGTCATGGAGCAGGAACATCTCTCCATCCTTGATTTTCTTTAGGGCATCAGAAAGGATCAGGTCTTCAGTTGTGATGGCACTCTTGGCCAGGGGGTTTGAGGCTTGGCACCTATCACTCACAAACTTGACCAACTGGGTGTGGGTTGGCACCCTCTTGAGGTTGGTGGGGGAGAGGTACTTGTACGCAAGCATGGCCAGCTGGGTCAGGAAAAGGTCCTTTGAGGTGAGCATGACCTGCACCATATACCATTTGAGAAGGAGGGAAATGGTTGTGTTGGGCATGATGCAGGTATGCTCACCCTTAATGGTCTGTACCAAGTCCCAGCGCTCAGTATTGAGCTGCACTGGGCAGGAGCGGTCCTCACAGGTATAGTGCCAGCTCTTGAAGCCCCAGTTGGTATTGTTGCATGAGAAGATATAACTGTTGGCCACCATGGCTGGCCCACTTTTGACACTCATGATGGGAAAAAATTTGGTAGGGAAGAAGGAACCTTAAACTTCCTGTCAGCATTGCAGATATTGTGGGTCAACAGAGGGTCCCATAGGCCAGCAGGAGCATGGCGGAAGCCAGGGAAGTAATTGGGGTGGGGCTTTGTATCATCCCCAGATGAACTTGAAGGGGGGAGTTTGGTGGTGGGGGAATCAGAAGTGGGCTTATCTTGGTGCTCCTCATGTGCAGGAGACTTATCCTTAGGTGGGGTCTTTTTGGCCTGGCGCCGCTTCTTGGTTGTCTCCTTGTCTGAAGCCAAGTTGTAGAAACTGTGGTCAGTAACTGAACCATCAGTTTCCTCTCCCCCAGTGGAGTGAGCAGGGCTCTTCTCAGGAGAGGGCTCAGAGGAGGGATTGGGAGTGGTCTTCTTTGATGAAACAGGCTTCTTCTTGGTGGCTTTGGTGGGCTTAGCGGGACGCTTGGTTCCTTTGGGCTGCTTAGAGGTGTTCTTGTCCTAAAATAATAAGTAAAAGGGTTTAAAATAAAGCAATGTATTTAAAAAAACAAACAAAACAACTTAAAAAACATAATATATAAAAAGTAAACTTTATATGGCTTTTATTGGCATTTAAAAGGTAAAAAATACTTGTATAGTTTTTATTTTATTAAAGTTATAAGTAACAAGTTAAAAGTTAAGAGAAATATGTAAAAGTATTATAATTTTGATATAGATTTTATTTTAAAAATCAAAAGATATGAAAAAGAAAAGTTAAAAATACAATATATCAAAAATCAGATTATTTTATTATGTAAAACATAAAGTTTTACATATGAGAACTGAAGTGTTGACATTATGAGTGACAATTAGTAAAAAAAGCTGAATTCTCACTGACAATTAGAAAAATTGTAGACATTATTTTTGACAACATTCTTACTGTTGACATTTTTTTGAAAATTTACTATGAAAAAACATAGTACGCTTAATTAAATTTACACGGACTAGCAAATATTAACCATTTTCTGTGTGTTTTTGTTCACATAATAAAATTAAAAAAACATATGAAAATAAGTAAAAAAGTATTAAAGTTCTTTATTCTTTTATTGAAAATAATATTTTGGGGGTGGGAATATGATGTTTTACCATTGCATATATTGGAAGTTGTTAAGCAGTTGTTAACAGATATGAAAAGGGTAAAGTGTCAACAATGACACTTATGACATTCTTTATATGAGGTGACATATTGATTTAAGCTTAATTGTGCCACTCTAATTTGCTTAACTCCACCCTGGTGGATAATCACAAGCAAATAAACAACATTTTCAAGTGTCAACATTATTTTTAATAATAAATTATATAGTAACTTACATAGTAACTCATACTTAAATTATTAGATCCCTGTTAGCCACCAATCCACTTAATATATTAAAGCCAGAATAAGTGCCACATATATATTTATGACATGAACTTTTCAACAATCAGCTATATGCACAAGGTATTTTTTAATATATTGATTTAATAAAAAATATTTTTAAATGTGCACTTAATTTTTTTTACTGTAGATGTTTTAGTTTTAGTATTAAAAATAAGTTTGGCTTAAAAAGTGTCAACATTGACACTTTTACGTCGTGAAGACAAATAAAAAAATAAACTAATTTTTATTAGTAAATGTAAAGGAAAAATATGGTTAAATTGAGTTTTTTATTAAGCTTAATATTAAATTGTGTCAAAATGGCCACAATTTTGTCGTGTTTTATGGGTTCACACCCCTGAACGCCTTTAAAAAAGAATTAAGCTAGTGCAACTAGCAAAAAACATAGGAGATTTAGAGTTTTGAGTCAACAGTGACCATGTCAACAAAGTGTTGACATGGCCACTGTTGACATTATTATTGTTGACACAGGCGCTGTTGCCACTTCAACTTACCTGAAAAGGATCCTCAAGTGCTCTCCTTATTCACTGCTGCCAACACCTCAACTCTTGTCTATCCAGCAAAAGGATGTACTTGATCTCTTAGATCAATTTAAGGACATTTTTCCTCTTGAACTTACAACTATGGGTTAACCAAAGGTGTTATCCAACAAATTGATACAGAAGATGCTCCCCCCTTTCTGCGCCAAGTCTTATAGACACAGTCAAGTAGAAGATGCTCAAGTATCTAAAGAGTAAAAGAAGCTCTTGAATGCTGGGTTACTAGCCCCATCCCAGAATCTATGGGCCTCTCCTTTGCTGATCCTCAAAAAGAAAAATTGAGGGCATAGATTATTATGGACTATCAACACCTTAACTCCCTTACCAAAAAGGACTCATACCCTCTGCCTTAAATCTACAATGACTTTAGATGTTTGGGAGGATCTAAGTTCTTCTCTGCAATGTACTTGGCTTATGAATACTGGCAAGTAGACTTATCCTCTGAGGATTGTGAGAAGGCCATCCTCATTACAACCAAAGGTCTTTTTTAACCAACCTGGATGCCTCAGGGACTTTGTAATGTGTCTGATACTTTCCAGCAAGTTATGGATTCCATCTTGCAAGATTTGAAACTCTACTGCGTACTTATATATCTAGATGATATAAAAGTGTTCAGCTCCACCTTCACTGACCATTTGGACCACCTAAAAGCTATCTTCATCAAAGTTTTCAATATTGGCTTAAAACTCAAGCCATCTAAATGCGTGTTCTTCAAAGAGCGGCTTGAATTCTTGGGCCATGAGGTCACAAAGACTGTAATTTGACTCATGAATAATAAGGTTAGCGCCATTGACAAGATGTTGCCCCCCACCAATCTGCGCAAATTCCAAGTATTTCTCAGTATGATGGTGTATTATTGCCAGTTAATCCCTGATTTTGCGGAACTGAGTGAGCCTCTGGTCCAACTGCTCAGAAATATTCCTCCAAGTAGACAGATAGCCAACAAAAGTCATTTTGAGGCTTTAAAGACCAAACTCAAAGAGCCCCTTATTCTGGTCTACCCAGACTATGATAAGAAGTTTATATTGTATAACAACACTAGTGGAGTTGCTTTATGTGCAATACTAGCCCAGCTTGATGATGAAGGCATAGATAGACCCATGGACTACTCCTCCTGTGTGCTTAACAAGCATGAGAAAATTATAGTGTTACCAAGAAGGAATGTTTGACAGTTATAAAGGCTTTTAAACAGTTCAAACATTATATCTATGGGACCCATTTTACTGTAGTCACTGACTACTCTTCACTCAAGTGGCTAGGCAATTGCAGGAGACTGAAGGTCAATTGGCGCTCTGGGCCTTATGCTTATAAGGATATGACTTCACAGTGGTACACAGACCTGGCACTCAACACCAGAAAACTGATGGGCTGTCCAGGATGCCTATTCTTACCATTCACCTTGAAGATGCTAATCACCTGTACAAGCTAATAGCTACCCTGATGCTTGGGCTACTGAACCTGAAGAGATATATATAGCACTACAATCTCTGTCAAAAGACACTGCTATTCAAGATAGACAGCTCTTCAAAAAGGTTAACAACATATTCTTGCCTTACATCTGTCCTAGAATGAGGATTACAATTGTCATTTAGGCACACATTGATACTGGGTATGAAGGCCTTGCTAGGACTCATGATTGGCTAAGTAAAAACTTCTACTGTGAGAAAATTTGGCTTCTTATCCCTGATGTCCTCTCATCTTGCCATAACTGTCAGCTCCAGCGCCTGTGACCTTTCCAGCATGAGTTTAAGCTCATTCCTCCAAAGCACGCCTTCCACACTATAAGCCTTGCTGCTGTTGGCCCCCTCTCTTGTTCTTGATCTGGGTGTTGATTTATCATATTAGCAGTGTATCACTTTAGCAAATGGGTTAAGGCCAGGGCTACAAAAAATATTACTGCCAAAACTACAGCTAATTTCTTGCTATAAGGTATCTTCTATCAACACAGATGTCCCCAAATGCTACTCTTGGAAAATAGGACCAACTTCAACACCAGGCTCATCACATCTATTTTTGAGGCAGTGGGCACTCACCAATCCTTCTATTATCCTTATAATACTTCTACTAATAGGACAGTTGAGTGTGCAAATTTGTCCCTTGTGTCAATTATGAAGAAGCTTACCCTATCAGATGTGACTAACTGGGATATGTTCCTCCCCACTTCCCTTTTTGATTACCGCCTGAGTAAACATTGGGTAACTGGACAATCTCTCTTTGCCATGATCTATGGACGTGAGGCTACTACTCCATCAATCTTGGGTCCCCCATTGATTGAATTTGATGCTTCAGCTAACCCTGAAACCCATGTCAAAGAATTGACTAACTGCATCATTGATATCAAAGTGACTGCTTACTTGACTGCCTATAAGGTCAAGAGTTTAGAGTTGTTGCCCTCCAATGCGTCTAGGGCTCCCCTTCCTGAATTCTAAGTGAGTGACCTGGTCCCCTACTACCAGAACTGTGTTGATGGAAGAGCCCATAAGCTGGATTCCCTCTAGGTTGAGCCTTGTGAAATCACTTACAAGAAAGGCATTAAGTACACCATCAAGCTGCTTTTGTTTGGTTGTCCCTTTACCTTCTTCCATACTAAGTTCCTCTGCAAATATTAACTCCCTGTAACCAATCTTGAGGGGGAAGATGGTGGAAATTGTGCCATTAATGCTATTTCAATATGGCCTTCAAATATTGATACCTGAAAAGACTTGGTTGGATTTACTTTCAATTTCAGAGTTTGCTCACCTTCCTTAAATGGGTTGACATCAATGTCTACCCATTCCAGATTATCCTATCTGCACTTGACTGATCCTGGTACAAGTTCAGTTCAGAATGACCTCATCAGCCACAATTTCTACCTAGTGAATGATCAGCATGCCCAGTTTACTATTTAAGTAGAGTCATTTCTCCTAATAAAGACAAGTTTATCCACATCTGTGTTGGCTTTTATAATCTTCAAGATTTTCCTTCCTTTTTGTCAAAAAGAACTCTTCTTTGTTTATTCCAGAAAATTAAGGTACATGCCCTTAATTTTTCCCTGAAGGCTAACCCAAGGCTAGCTTTGAGCCTCAAACCTTTTGTGATAAAGTTTTCATGCTGTGTCCTCTTGGATCTTGCCCCCCAAGAGCCAAACTTGACATCTGCTCATGTTGCTCCTTCTGGAGATCTGAGTTGACTTCTGCATTTGGCTACAGGTCACTGGGAAGTCAGATTGCAGGTCACAACCCCGCTTAGTTAGAACCTTTCTGGGGGGTTGACAAGTTGTTTTGATATCAGCCACCATATGCTGACCAAAAAGAGAATCATGGTCAAGGACACCAAAATAAAGATTATTAAATGCCTGTGGGCGGTGCTCCTGGACAGTGTCTCCAATATTAAAGAACACAATATCAGCCAGATGGATGTTGGCGTGGCTGGCTGGGTGGACTGAGGCCTGATGACTGTGTCCTTGGATTGTATTGATGATGTTGGAGCTATCCTCCACCTGGTGGCTCAGGAAAACCCATTAGGATAAATTTGAGCTCTCTCAAGAGTCCAGCAATTCAACAAGGATCTGGCTATGCTCATAGTCATTGGTGTAATCAGGGGTTTTCTAATTATAAACAAACCCCTTGGCCAAAACAGCCAGAAATGCACCAATGAAAGTCCCTTCTTGACCTTCTTCTTAACATTTTTCTTAGTAGATTTTCCTTGCTCATTGAAATTTTCAAAAGCAATGGACAATTTTTAATATGAGATGAACATGATGTCATCTGAAAAACATTTCAGGCATTAGACAAGAGTGGATTTGATGGCAGGATCATATGGGTAATCCTCTCTGCCATCCCATTAGTTGCTGCCAAAATTGATCAACACCAAGACCAAAACCACTTTCCTGTACATCCAGAGTTTCACCATACACTCAGAAACCCACATGTCATTATGTGCAAGTTGTTTCTGGACCCAAGTCAGGGGAAGTCTGGGGTCCCACTGAAGGAGATCAAGTATAACCAGATATGCCTTGTTGATCTGGGACTGTAGGGCCTTACTCTGCTTCTTGGCTGTTACAATCATGTTCCCCTTATTCATTAAGTTGTTGAATTCCTGCATGAAAGTGACTCAGGTGAATTTTAATTGGGTAGCAACCTGGTCCCAGGTCAGGCCACACTGGTTGAGTGCCACAATTTCTTGGAGAATTCAGGCAGTAATAATTTGGCCCTTAGGGTGCTGGGATGCAGGAGCTTTATCCTGATTGGCTGATTCTGGGACCAGCTGGTTATTGGGTAACAATTGCTCTATAGCAGGTCCATTGATTTTATTGGATGGTTGATTGGTGCCTTGTACAGGGTCAGGAAAGGGGGTGGGGGCAGAGCTGGACGCTAGGTGACTACTGAGCAAGCTAAACCCATATGGGTTAGGGGTCAGGTACAGGTCAGCTTTTTTGTTACCCATATCAAGGATCTGAGTGTAAACAGGTTCTTTCACATACCAAGCCTCACTTTAACAGAAGCTGTCTTGGCTAGCTGCTGGCTTGTTTACTGTTATTATCAAAAAGTTTGCTTTTAAAACTCATCTTAAAATAAAAGAAATCAAAAATCACTAAAAGTAGAAGTTTAAAATTTCATAACTTTATTTTTATTGTAATCACAAGTCCAGATTTGGAAAGCTCTTGAAACCATTATACCCAAATTAGGAGCAATGAAAATGAATAAAATGCCTCTGGTCCCAATTTAGATAGCTGTTTATTGGCTGTTAAACTGTTATTTTTCTATTTTAGAATGGACATACTACATATCTTGTGTGAATTCATTTTGTTTTGTGTTTGTGAAATCTTGCTTCTAGGTTGCTCTATTTTTGTTTCATTTTAATCTCTCTGTTGGTGTCTCATATGAATCCTGATAGGATTGTAATATATTCTGGAACAGCATCAATCCATTTCACCTGATGTTCCAGGTCACTTTGTTTGTAGTTTGAACTACACCGTTTGATGTTTGATATTATTTTGTATTATGTGTTAGTGATATTTTGTTTATTGTTTGAAACTTTTCCAGTTCACCAAAAATACTTAGATTATTTGATTCTTGAATCTTGCCTTACTTGGGGCTCGCTTGAATCTGAGTTCATTTGTTTAAATCTGGGGTATTTTTTCTTGTTTCCGTAGCTTTTAAAACTACTGTATCAATGGAGTAAACTGGCAATAATGATATTAAGACCCATTAAAATGATTTTCATAAAATTTAAAGTAGTTAGATATGTTTTTCAAAAAATTCTGATAAAAATGATACCAAACATGATAGCTCCAGCTGCTCTAGATGCTCAGATATATAGTTAATGCTGGAATTGGGCCTACATCAAAATCAAAGGCATAGGCTTAATTCGATTCATCCAAATTAATACTTATTGCACATCAAAAATCAAAAATACCATGTCTATGTGAATACCAAGCCAATATTAATGTTCAATAGCTCATTTTAAAGCTACATATCAGCTCTAATGTTGATAGCATTAATAAAAATAAAAAAATAAATTTTTAAATTGGTTTTCTAGCTTTACTAAACTCAATTGTAACCCTCCACTTATTTAGATTTATATTTTATTTTTTGTTTATACTTGGAATATGAAACTTTAATTTTAAATAAATACGATTAAAATGATCTTTTAAGAAGGAATTTAAATAGAAATTAAATTTAACATATGATAAGTAATCCCAGTCTAAAAATACAATAAGCTATATTGAGTTGTTATATTATATTTAATTTTATATCTGTCATTGGACGGGGCAACCACCTAGTGTTTAGATATTAAGTGATTCCTTTTGGCTGTAGCGGCCTGGAGCCGGGGCTGAGCTGAAGCATCCCTAGCCTTTACCCAAGCAGCCCTTCCTGCCAAATTTCCACGCTTCTGATCCACCTTAACTTTCTCCTGCCCAAGGAAAATTGATATCATCTTGACTTCAATCAAAATGTTGTCTTCATTTAGATACATTAGCAAATTACCATTTAATGATTTTCCATCTGTAACTCCAACAAGTTGGTCTAATTTTGGATATTTATCGATCTAAAAACTAAACTTGACTAGTTTTCTTATAAAATAAACCCAAATTAACAAAGTTTATATAGTGAGCCTCCTGTAGCACTTTCTACGAGCCCTTATTTATAAGGGTTTACTCAAGAAAATAAAAGGTTTCTATGCTATGAGAAAATATGGATGTATCAAGAAAGAGGAAATATGGGGGTTTGAATGACCGGAAACCAGTTGGTGGAAAAGCTTGCTGGTAAGTTTTCTCTCCACGCTTTAAAATTTAGTATCTGTGACGTTAATTCAAGGTCCGGTTGACTGAAAGGGTTCAATTATTGCGTTTGACATAATTGGGGATTAAAAGTGAATGCAATATAAGGATTTGCTTAAATTCAGATAGCTTAGGGTCGAATTTGCTGGGCCTTACATCCTCTAAATAGTGGATGGCAGAGTAAACGGGTAGTAAAACATTAGGGACTAAATATAATTTCCATAAACATGAACATATAGATAAATATTTTATGATTTAACTTGAATTATTAAAACTCAAAGTAGTCAAAGCTTCTAAAAAACTGCTAACCAGGATATGACTATATGCTAGAGCTTGACTCAAGGCCAAAGACCTGAAATCAGCACAATCCAATCCAATTTACAATTTTCTATATACAAAATCTTGAAACCAGCATATGTCTGTAAATACTGGATCAATTATGGTGTTTTTTATCTGATTTTGAAGCCAAGTGCTAGCTCTATTAAAAAGAATCAATGGTTTTATCAAGACAAATATTATCTGTCTATTTTTAATTGTATTAAGATTACTGATGGCTTTCAGTAATCTTAAGAGATAGTTTCGAACTTGTGTTTGGGATATATTTTGTACTGAAAATAATTTTATGTTCAGATCAATTTAAAAATAAAGCTTTTTAATTGACAATATGCTAAAATTTAGCTTGGAGCTCTAGAAATGAAATGAAGATGAAAGTAAGAGTTAAATGAGTCCTTGGATGGGAAAACTACCTGTCATTGATTTTTAAAAATTTATTAAGAAAAGTCTACCAAGAGCTTGAATTTATATTGTGTAATTATTCTTGAACATATGAAATTATTATATGGAAGGCATTTTGCCTCACATATGAGCCGTATTGTTTAGAAAGTTGATTGTAGTGTCTGAATTCTCTGGGAAAACCCCATAAGCCCCTTCAGCTAGAGTATCAAGGGTAACAGGGAATTTAAGATCAAGTTGGAAGGATTGGAAAATAGTGCTGGTGGTATTGATTTTGAGGTTCAGGAACCATCCTGAGTTAGCCCACATAAGTGGCTTAAACCAAACACATGCTTCCTTTGAGATTTGTGAAAATACAAGGACATTCAGTGCTGACTGGGCTCTTGGCTGGATCTTGACTTGCTTAGGAGGCTTTGGGTGTATGAGATCCATAAGAAAAGTCGTATTCCAGTTTGAATTGAAACTGTTTTTATAGTTGATATGACTTGGATACTCAGCAGCAAAGATACATTCATCGCATGATTTGGTTCCTGAAACCTTTTTGGGCTTGCCCCAGTAGAAGCCTGCGTAGCCTTCGATAAAACAAGTTATCTCCGTCCCATCCCGGATCACTGACTTCTGGCAGTGGATTGTATTTTCAATCTTCCCAACCTTTGGCTTTTGGGGAGAATTCAGTTTAACGTTGTCGCTATACCAAAATAGGTCCTTTTCTATGCGGACCGGTGCTCCAGGAGTAACCCAGCCTTCCTCCCAGACAGAGATAGGGTCAGTGATGGTATTGTGTAATGGTGATATCCACTGTGGTGCTCCTCTTAGTAGGATTTCTTCGATACGCTTTTCAAGAAGCGTGTTTGCTCTAACCATTCCCAGCACCATTATAAGCTTCATTAAACTTCATGACGCTTGACTCCTCTAGATATATAGTACATCAACCAAATATATCGGAGGATATTGCTTTGAGATAATAAACTCTAAATTAAACACCATTTCAAAACAAACTAACATTGATCAATAAGATAGCATGCTTGTTTAAAAACCTGTACTTTTAATAAATATATTCTTTAATTTCCTTTTTAGGGGTTCGAAAAGACAGCTACGAATCAAGTGACTATAAATAGATCATAAGTTACAATAGTCTTCCTTTTAGCCAAAAACCAAAAACTATTTCTGCATTTCTTTTATAAACCCTTGGCTTTAAAGGCATTTGTCCCAGAGTTGGAGGTTCTAAATAGGATGTATCTTTCGGATCCATAACATCTGGTCCAGAAAGAACTTATTCTAGCTCCATAGAGATGTTCGACTAAACTTTACAGGACTTAATAATCATAGGGACTAACATAGTATTGAATATATTATGTTGTTACAGGTGGATCTATTACCGTTGGAGCCGATGGGCTTTTACCGCTTCTTGAGTGGGCAATGCGAAAGGTTAATTCTGCCACCTTAAACTTCTTAGTTTAAGCTGGCCAAAAGTCCGCGGAAATAATCGTTTCTAAAAACAAATGCTTAGTTCTCGGAACATGCTGTAAAAACATTGGCTACTTAAACTTTACCAGCAATCTTATATCCGCAGATTTCTCGGGATCTATCACCCCAAACCTTATCGTAAGCCAAGCAAGCCAACACTGGCCTAAAGAATAAATACTTAATACAAAAGTTCCACTGATACAATCCATTTTTTAAAACATCTTGAATCAGATCTTTGATCGCATAACTGATTCATCTTCCACATCTAAACTTTGATTCTGGGGCAGGTGCCTAAAACAAAGCAAACATTAAAATTTCTCAACCAAGACGCTTTTGACTCTGGGCTTGCTTCTGATAAAAATCTCCCAAAAATCAATATAATTTCTAGCTTTGACTTCTTAAATGCGTTTATTAGCAGATGAGTTTGAAGCCGCAAGTTTGAAGTGCACAGATTGATGGGATCAAACTGAAGTATGTGCTTATTTTGGAGCTTCAATTAAATTGTATCCACACTTTTGAATATAAGAATAAGACCAAATTACAGATGCTCTTCGATTTGTTGTTTAACCCCACGATATTGAAAGATCAAAAAGGACAATGCTTTTTTTCAATGTAAAGTCGTTTTCAAAGCTGGGGCGCTAAGCAGAATCAACTCATCTGTAAGCAAGCTGACCCAAACTTAAACAAAATCCAACCTGGGTGAGGTCCAGACTGCAAACGATATGAATGTTTTTTGGTGAACTGGCAAAAGTCCAAACAAGAAGTGCAAAAATGCACATGAAATACAGAATCAATTTAAACATTATACAGCACATCCCAAACCACAAGCAAAACAACTCAGCAAACAAGAAAACTGGATCAAGATTTCTCCAGAACGTACTATAGCTCAACCAGGATACTGACGAGGTAGCAACAGAAGGGCTGAACAAAAAACCAGAGCAACCTAAAAGCTTTTTCACAATCACAAGAAAAAATGAAGCTATGTAAAATGTACAAGTTTACATCCTAAAATAGAATACAACCATTTTAACAGGCAATCAGTGGCTATCCATCTTGGGAGCAGAGTCCTTTTATAAAATTTAGGGCTGTTTATCTGCACATATTGGTTTCAGGAGATACCTGAATTGGGCCCCATAATATAATAAGGTTCAGACTATAAATCTTAAGCTTCTTTTGTTGATTTGTACTGCTATATTTTACCATAGCTTTTGCTATCAACAAAAATAATTGACAGGCTCAACAAGAAGGGCAACAGCCAAGACAATGTCAGCAGAGGGGTAACTTGGTACAGGGTGGCCCACAATTTACTTCTAGATCTTTGATATGGTTAAAGAGGAAGTCAGCCTATACCTGTTTCCTGACTCATATGGGCTCAACTTGGTTGATTATATCAAAAAAGCTAGTTCTTCTTATGCCCCTTTGCTTGACTCCACCCAGGGCACCAGTCAACCAGCCAATAAAATCAATGGACCTGCTATAGAGCAATTGTTATCCAATAACCAGCTGGTTTAAGAATCAGCCAATCAGGATAAAGCTCCTGCAGCCCAGCACCCTAAGGGCAAAATTATTACTGCCCAAATTCTCCAAGAAATTGTGGCACTTCATCAGCAGGCCTGACTTGGGATCATATTGCCTGCCAATTGAAATTTACCCAAGCTACCATCATGAAGGAATTGAATAACCTGATGAACAAGGAGAACATGACTGGGACAGCCAATAAGCAGAAGAAGGCCCTACAGTCCCAGATCAACAAGGCATATCTGGCTATGCTTGGTCTACTGCAGCAGGACCCCAAACTTCCCCTGACTCAGGTCCATAAACAACTTGCACACCATGGCATATGGGTTTCCAAATGCATGGTACAGCTCTGGATGTACAGGAAAGTGGCTTTGGTCTTGGTGTTGGCCAATTTTGGCAGCAACTAATGGGATGGTAGTGAGAATTTCCCATATAATCCTGCCATTGAATTCACTCTCATCCAATGCCTTATAAGTTTATATGGTGACATCATGTTCATCTCATATTACAAATTTTCAATTGCTTTTGACAATTTTGATGAGCAAGGGAACACCACCAAGAAAAATGGAAGAAAGAAGGTTAAGCGGGGGACTTTCATTGGTGTGTTCCTGGCTTTTTTGAAAAAGGGTTTTGTCTATTATTGGAAACCCCCTGATTACACCAATGGCTATGAGCATAGCCAGATCCTAAGTTAATTGATGGACTCCTGGACCAGCTCCAATTCCTTCTATTGGGGGTTTATGAGCCACCAGATGAAGGATATCTCCACCACCATCAAGACCATCTGAGGATGCAGACACCAGGCCTCAGTATACCCAGCTGGCCATGCAGACATACATCTGGCCAATGTCCTGCTTTTTAATATTGGAGACACCGTCCAGGAGCACCGCTCACAGGCATTTAATGATCTTTATCTTGTTATCCTTGACCACAATTCTCTCTTTGGTTGGCAGATAGTGGCTGGGTTATTTACCCAGATTGTCTTCTATGTGAATAAGAGTAGCCAATCACATAAGGATAAGTGCCTCTTACTGTCAGGGATCCATCCAATGGGGGGTTCTTGAGGACTTGCAGGTGGACAGCCTGCAGGCCTGGAGGGAAGGGCCCACCAGAGGATAGGAGCTAACTTTACAATATATGACAAGGATTTGCCTATGATGGCCCAGGGTCTGTTGGGGGGAAGCATAGAATCCACAAGTCCAGTTAGAGTGATGTACATTACTCCAAATAGTTGTGTTGAAGTGGACTCATTGGCTGCCACAAATTCTTGTGGGCAGTTGGGCTGTGGGGTTAGAGGCGGGGTCATTGGATCTTGGTAGGCTGGCAGGTAGTTGTATTTATCTTGGAATAGCAGAGGGGACATGGTTATCCAGGATCCTTCTTGGCCAATGATATCTGTCTCTTGGGTTCTGGCTTTGGGGTTGTAGATCAGGATTTCCTCTAGAGTGAACTCTGAATATGCCGGGTTGGGGGATATTCTGTGAAACGTACTGGGCCAAAGGGTGCTCCAGGTGGATGATATAGTTCAGGCAGATGGTCAGCGGTTTCCTGGGGTTGATGGGTGTGGGGAACAAGGCCACAGAGGTTAGTCTGAAAATGAAATAGAACTAAAATCAAATATTGGATGACTTGGTTGAACCAAAGGTTCATGTCACTTTATTGCAAGAATGGCAATGGGTAGTTTCCTGGCAGACCAGGGTATAAGTATTCCCAGTTACTATGGGCAAAAATTTTCCTTTCCCCTCAGACCTGGTGATACTGTCTACAAGGGTTAGGCAGCCCTTGGTGGCATCTTGCACATGAGATCTTTCATTGGCTAGTTCAAAACAAGAAGACTCAAATTCCCTTTTCAAGTTGCAGGATTTGTCATCCTTGGGCAGCCCACATTCTACAGGAAGTTTCTCCAATTCCCCAGCTGCGGTGGCCCCAGTTATCTTGGGATTGCTGACCTGGCCTGCACTTTTATTGGCAGGTTTAACAGGATCATTTTGCAGGTGAGGCATTGGCACAGGTAAATTTAGGTCATTGGGTCTCAGGAGTTTCCCCAAAGTTAAATCCTGCTCTGGTTTGAGCCTAGGAAAACGCAGGCAGCCGGGCAGCTGGTCCTGCAGGCCACCAGCTTGCAGGATTCTGGAGTTCAAATCCCGTAGTTGAGGTTTTTCCACAAGTATATTTAGCAAGAGTTTGTTATTTGTGACACTCACCCTGGGCCACAGCTGTCTACCAGCTAATTGAACCAATGACAGACAAGGAATATAACAAGCTTTATATGTCAGCCATCACACACAATCCACTTGGTTCTACCCCTGCCACCACCAACTCTCACACATCAGCCCCTTCTATCCAAACCCAGGCCCAGAACTCCCAAGCCAACACTGCCTTCACCCTTCTTTCCCTTGATAATCTGCCTCATAGACACCCCTTTTCCTGGTTCAGATGAAACTTTTTGATACCAAACATCTATTTTGTGTTAGTCTATTTTATTATTCAAATTTTAATATTGTGGCTACCTCTCTTGATTTCATTCTATTATTATCTATATATCACACTTATTCTTATATAGAAAATTGCTTCATTATGCCATGTATATTTATCTAAAATAATTAATTCCAAAATTTTAGAGCAGCCCTTGCATTAAAGTCTCAGTGGGTATGCTGTTTATTTTATTTTAATAAATCATTCAACTGTGCCTTATTGTGTTTAAAGCAGCTGTATGTGATCTGAATTCAACCCAATAATAAACCTAAAAAACCAATCAGGAGCCATGTGTAAAATAGATTGCTGTGAAATAAAGGATTTTTCAAATATCTTCAATTCAAGGGCGCTAATTAAACCAGTTGGTGTGACAGAAATTGACGGGTAATAAGAAGCAGTCTCTATGTGGTGGGGAATCACCACCCAAATTCACATAGAGTTGATGATTAACCAAAAACAAAGCTTCAAATACTGTTTTGTAAAATTTCCAAATGATACACTGGGGTTCAACAAGATGATTAAACCCAGCCAAAAGATTCCTAGGTAGATTGCCTGAGAAAGGATTAAAGTATCTTTGGTGTAAAACTCTGGGCATTGAGAAGGAATAACAGTATTGGATTCAGATTCAGAAGGAAATACACCAAGATTCTGGAGCATTGGAGTAACATTAGGAGGCACCAATAACAAAGTACCCAAGGCAGTGACCCATCTCCCAATAATAATTTGATTTAAGATCAAGTTATACGGGATGTAGTGGAGTAGATCTATTACTGGATGCATTGTAAAATAAAAGTTAGACCAGGGGAATATTTGGTTTTATTGACTAATTTAGGGAGGACTCAACTCTTAAGAGTTGAACTGTGAAAATTTTCCAATATGTACCAAATTTTGACTAAGCAATACCACCTGAATCCATGGCTCCTATTCTGTCTACATCATCTAGAGAGTACTTTGTTCAGTACGCAAAAAATCCTTGAGTGATTAATTTCTATAAACTGTTCTGATAAATGAAGTTGTATTGAGTGACTCTCAGATTACATCTATTTATCATGGTCAACTTTCACAGGGGATCAAATCCAGATGACAAACTGGGGCGGCAGTAATCTATTTCCAATCAACAGTTTGGTTTAAATCTGTCAATTTGGTTAACTTGGATAATGATTTACCCAACTTCAAGCTTTGCAATTAGGACAGGTAATACCAGGCATTATGGAAACTACCGTGAAAATTGGCCCATTATTTACTCATTGTGCACTATTGCTGCTATGGCAAGTTATCTGTGTATCAGCGCTCAGTTGGGGGCTGGGCTAGTACTAGTCCACAGATAACTTA
Organism: Entomophthora muscae; assembly: GCA_014839935.2. Lineage (NCBI taxonomy): Eukaryota > Fungi > Entomophthoromycota > Entomophthoromycetes > Entomophthorales > Entomophthoraceae > Entomophthora > Entomophthora muscae. The sequence goes on along the minus strand of QTSX02002343.1, from coordinate 100,446 downwards.
CCGCAGCAGCAATGGCACACAATGGCTCAACAATGGGCTGATCATTTTAACTAGCGCCCATGCATCAAAGAATTATTGAATGACCCTTTATGTCAAATAATCACTTTTTCACATGGCTCCTGATTGGCTTTATGGGTTTATTATTGAGTTGAATTCAGATCACATACAAATTCTTTAAGCACAATAAGGCATAGTTTACTAATTTATTAAAATAAAATAAGCAGCATACCCATTGTGACTTTAATGCAAGGGGTATTATTATATACTAAAAGCATTACAGCAATTATGGAAGCACCAAAAACCACAGAGTAAACAACAAGCATTGAGCAATAAATATAAAACATATCCACATAGAAAAACCAAAATGAGATTAGATATAGTGATTTCTCACTAAAATAAAACAAACAAAGAAAGAAAAAGGTCAAGATAACATACTGTTTATCTGAGTGTAGCAAAATATAAAGCATGGGCATAAAAAATAGTTGAGCAATGAGAGAATTTAAGAGGCTGTTAAAGGGCCTTTACACAGAAAAAGACAAGATCAAGGTAATTTTTAGGAATATCAAATAAAAATTTAAGACAGTGGTCTTCTCAGGGGAGAAATTTGACAAGGTCATTACCAAGACCTTGTTAGAAAAAATTCACTTTACAGATTAGAAGACCCTTGAGTGCTATCTTAACACTAATAAGACAGTATTCAAAGGACTACAGCTCAAACCACAAGTCCTTACTGCATCATCCATTTGGGTCAATGACCTAGAGATTTTTGTATATCTAAATACCTTCAAGCAGGTCCACAATATCATCAAGGATATACTCACGCATCTTATTACACCTAGCATGGCACATTCAGAAGAAGAAGAAGCTAGGAAGGAAGGAAGCATCAGAAGAGGGTACCTAAAAAGTATTAATAATAAACTAAAACTTCCACTTGTAGAAATTGTCAATGCTGTAATCTCCCAAGTCCTTATCCAGTATATCCCTGCAAAGTATGACTCCAATTATTCCAGGCACATGGGCCAACATCTAGCACTGACACCAACCATGCTCTTCAACCCAGAGTAGAGGATAAAAAGAGCATATCATATGCCAGAAGATATGTTTATGAAGCTAAAGGCAGGCACTGACACATCCAAATTAGCAGTCATGGTGTAAAAAGCTGCACAATTAGTCTTCCTGGATCCAGCTTCACTCAGTAGAATTTACAATGTAAAATTTATCAAGACTGTATGGGATTTCTTGGCAGTGCGCCCATTTAAGAATTTACTAGAGAAGTAGTGACCACAAGGGGCTACCCAATTCTGTTTTTCAACAGAACACACACTATCTTACCTGTTAGACAACTTTATGAGGGTAGTGTACCAACTCCCAGCTGCTAACATAGTTGCCATAAAAAAGAATAGTGTCACAGCATCTACATTTACTCCCTCTTTGGAAACTAATTCCCCAAGTGACTTGCCAAATGATTCCACAACTAACCATTAAGTTGGTGGCACTGTTATCATTTGTCCATCTATTACAGGGATCAAACATTTTGAGTCCTAAGCAGAACACAACTTGGACAAGCCTCATGACTTAAGAGTAACAATCACTTGGATAAGCCCCATGACTACCATGATGTACATGGACAGTATGTGGCTTCCCAAGGTACTATATAATACCCTATATTCATATCAAATAAAGTATCATTATCTTCTTAATTTTCCTCTTTATATTGTTCATTATACTTCTCAGAAGTATATACTCAACAGTGGTATCACAGATAGGTTATCCACACCTACACAACTTAAAGGAAAAATTTATCCAAAGAAAAGAACCCAGCATATGGCACTCCCCACTGGCTGGAGACAATAAAAAGAAGGACAGGACGTCCCAGCAGGGTTTGTTGTCTTCAACAATGTTCTTGTATCAATCAAACAGTACAACTTCCTCAGTATGCACCAGATCCTAAACCCACTTCCAATTCCTGAAACAACTGAAATACCCAACATTGTGTTTCAACACCTGCGTTCAGCAGAAATTGGGACGTTCTCAGGACTACACCGTGAAAATGCCAACCTCTGGATTCAAAGCACACAAAACAAGTTTACACAAGTGGGCTTCTCCCGTAAACTCTGGGCTAGTGAAATTGCCCTATACATTACCAGGGATGCCTCACATTTTGTAAGCAAGTGGTTTGACCAACACCCTGATCACAACAAAGCCTGGGACATTTTTAAAGCCGCCTTCCTGGAGAAATTTGCCATAAAGGACTCTGATGTTGTGATCATGACAGAACTCAGAACCTTCAAAATGACAGGAACTATTGAGGAGTACATTGCAGCCTATGAATACATAAAAGATTGAGCTCCCAACACTATCAACTTTGATGAATATGGACTTCAACTGGACTTCTACAATGGCCTCCCCGCATACATTAGACGTCAATTTGACATGAGCCACTGCAAGAATCTCAAAGACATATTCTTGGAAGAAAAGCAAGCTGCACAAAAATCTGACAACCTACACACAAAAAACAAAAAGAAAGTCCTACAGCCAAGAAGGACCCTTGCCCTAATAATTATAAAAACCAAAGCAATAACACCCATCCTCAAAACGTGACTTGCACTGCTCAAGCTAACTAAGCAAGCACTGAAGACACCAACAAAGAGGGAGAAGCTCAGGGGAGTGCTTAGGCAAGCCGCCCTCCCCCACTTTACAAGACTCATACAGGGACCAAGACGTGAACTCAATCACCATGATCCAAGTACCCTCCAGCATCCTCTACTATTTGCCGCCCAAACTGGAAATAAACTCCTCACTTATCATTTCTGCTTTTGCAGATATCAGGGCACAGCACTATTTGACACTAGAGTAGACCAATCCCTTGTTGACAAAAAAACTTGTCAACCTCATGAAACTACCCACAGTCTAAAGTAATATCAAGAGAGTTATCATGGCAGATAATAGAAGTACGCCAGTCACTAGAGAAGCAACACCTTTCTGCACCCAAATATGATACGTACAAACTATGCTTAGTGGCCCAATCATACTAATCCCCAAGTATTATGTTATACTTGGCCTGGACTGGACTGGGTGATAAAGACCAAACCTCATATCAACTGGGATAGCGCTACCCTCACCATACAACAAGGCAAGGTGCACCACCATGTATATCCAACTCATCTTGATACACTTATGAGAGACCATGTGCCTGTGAAAATTAAGGAAACAGAAGAGGAAAAGGACCCTAGCAAGATTGACTGGAACACCTGCACATATGAGATTATCCACTTTAAAAATGCAGAGACCACACACAACCGTGACCCAATACGACAACAGCTAGTCCTAGATTTCCCCTCTGTTTTCCAAGAAACGTTACCAGGACTACTGTCAAATTAGGGCATTAAACATGAAATTGACCTCAAAGAGAGTGTGTCAAAAGTACAATCTATCTACCGCCTAACGCCACAAGAGGACAACACACTAAAGGCCTACCTAGACAAAGCCCTTGAAAAAGGACTCATACAACCTTCTCAATCTCCTTTTGGCGCAGCTGTCTTTTTTGTAGCAAAGAAAAATGGAGGACTCTGCCTAGTCACAGACTACAGGGCACTCATCAAGGTCACAATTAAGAACAGGTATCCCCTACCCCTGATTGATGACCTTTTTGACGCCCTGGGGGGGTCCCAAGTTTTCACAAAAATTGACTTGACAGCAGGTTATCACCAAATTTGTGTTAAACCAGAGAACATACCTAAAACAGCTTTCAGAACTAAGTATGGCTATTTTGAATGTGTGGCCCTTAACTTTGGTATGAAAAAAGCTCCAAGCACCTTTTTAATCTTTATTAATGAAGTCTTCAAGGAACACATTGGTAAAAGGGCTATTATCTACCTTAACAACATAATCATATACAGCCTAACTGTAGAAAAACACCGGAAAGACATCTGCCTGGTCCTCTGCACCCTCAAAGATAACTGATTTATAGCCAAGCCATCAAAATGTGACTTCTTCTCATCAGAACTCCCATTTTTAGGACACATTATCAGCAAGGACAGAGTTAAGCCAGACCCAGAAAATATACAAGCCATAACCAACATGCCAGCACCGCAAAATAAGAGCAAGCTTTGTACATTCCTAGGCATGGTAGCCTATGCCGGAAAATTCATCCCTGACTGGGATGCCTTGGCTGCACCTTTATCCGCAATTACAGGAAAGACAATCAAATTTGTATGAACACTGTTAAGAGATCAACATTTCCAACAATTGAAAGAGCTCATGTTCACTGCCCCTATCTTACAGTACCCAAGCTGTGAAGAAGTATATAAACTAGAAACTGACGCCTCCAATTACGCAATGGGAGGAGTACTCAAAATTCAAAATGCAGAAAAGGACTTCCTCCCTTTAACATATTAATCAAGAAAGCTGTCTGATAGTGAGCAAATATATTCAATATATGATAAAGAACTGGTAGCTATTGTCCACTGTCTAATGAAGTGAAGATGCTACCTGGAAGGTGCACAGATATTCAAAGTGCTAACTGACCAAAATTCATTGGTGTTCTTCAAGACTCAACAACATCTATCTAGATGACAAGCTGAATGAATGAACCTCATACAGAGGTACCCCATGACAATCAAATATAAGCCAGGCAAATAAATTCTTACTGCAGACGCCCTATCAAGGCTATACTGTAAATATTTCCTATGCGCTGATGGAGACCCTGGTTGGCCCATGTTGATCACAGGGAATCTCCAAGAGGGGTTCCCACCTGGTACATCAATAGACATCCAAGAGAAAGTCCTCAAGAACAAACACCTGTTCAAAAACGTATATGGCACACTACACCAAATAATTCCAAGTGGTGATACTGTACCATACGTCCTGTCAACACAAAAGATTGACACAATCTTTTAATATCACAGAGATCTGGGACACACCCATAGCGGGAACTTGCATAAATATTGCAAGACATACTACTGATAGCCCAATATGATGAAAGGCATCAAGGAAGTTCTAGACCAATGCAAAGTATGTGAAAAGTATGCTTCTCCAAAACACCTCTCAAGTCGGTAATACCAGTGTCAATCACACAGCCTTTCAAAGTGTGGTCACTGGATATTGTGAGACTGATGCCTGGCAACAACAAAGGCAAAAAGTACATTATCACAGCTATCAACTATGAAACTATCCAGTCTATATCACATGCTACAAAAGAACATAAAGGAAACAATGTGTGATAATTTATTGTTAAAGAAATCATAGCTAAGTTTTGGAAACCTGAAATCCTAATCACATATGGAGGAACCAAACTTAAAGCTATTAACACTAATATCTACCTTGCCAAAAATAGAATAAACCCCACCATATCCAGCCCCTATCACCCACAAGCAAACAAAAGAGTTGAAAGACTGAATGGTTCCCTTGTGGAATCCCCCAGCAAGTTATCTGTCAGCAATCCAAAAGCATGGGTTGACATGCTACCAATAGCACTCATGGTGTGCAGAACACAAGTTAACTGCAATACAGGCAAAAGCCTGTATGAACTTGTCTATGAGCATAAGCCTGTCATTGTTAGCACTACCTCAGAACCATATTTACCTCTACCTAAGAAGGTACCAGATATAGTAACCCTGACTTACAGCGCGCCAGGAACAACCAAGAGGACATGGAAAAGAAAATAGTGGAAAGAGAAGCAATTCCGCTACAACAGGAACACTTTCAAGTTGGGGGCAAGTCCTGGGTTGTTAACCATAGCATGCACAAATTGGATCCAGGATTACAAGGACCAGGCATTGTCATGGAAGTCAAGCCCAACAATTTTACCTCATCAAAGATATTGGCGCTCAAACAGAACCCAAACAAATGCACCATGATTGCCTCTGCCTATGTAAAGCAATAACAGCACAACGTAACTCCTGGCTCCCTGTACCTAATGCCAAACTGGATCAATACCACACCCAAATCCCTAACAATCTTAAAAAAATTCCTAAGGTTCCATCTTCCAGCACCCTGGGGAATATGTCACAGCATCTTTAATTGCTCCCTCTTAGAAAAGTAATTCTCCAAGTGATTTCCTGACTAATCATTAAGTTGGTGGCACTCTTATCAAATGTCCATCTAATACATAGATCAAAAATTTTGAACCCTAAGAGTAACAATTACTTGTATAAGCCCCATGACTACCATGACATACATGGAAAGTATGTGGCTTCTCATGATACTATATAATACTCTAAACTCATACTAATAAAGAATCATTCTCTTCTTAAAATTTTCCCTTTATTTTTTCATAAACTTCCAAGAATTATATACTTGATAGTATTAGCACAGGTAGGTTATCTGCACCTATGTAATTTAAAGGAAAAAATCCCCACAAAATCTAGCAAATGGCCCTTCCTACTGGCTGGAGAAGATACAAAGAAGGTCAGGGTGTCCCTATGGGGTGCACTGTCTTCAACAGTATCCTTGTACCTATCAAACAATACAACTTCCTCATCACACAAGGAGTTCAAAACCTTCCTCCAACTCAAGATGTCTCCAAAATACCTAACATTATGTTTCAGCATCTCTGTGCAGCAGAAATTAGGACGTTTTCAGTGCTACACCAAGAAAACACCCACCTCTGTATCCAAAGCAATGAGAGAAAATTCACACAAGTTGGCTACCCCTAAAGACTATAGGCAAGAAAATTGCCCTATGAGAAACAGAGGCTGCCTCCCAATCTGTGAGCAACAGGTTTGAAAAAAAGTCCAATAATAATGGAGACTGGAAAGTGTTTAATAAAGCCTTCCTGGAAAGATATATAATCAAGGACTCTGAAATGATGATAATGATATAAATCAGAGCCTTCAAGATGACTACAATCATTGAAAAATACATCCCAGCATATGAGGACATTTGGGACTGAGCCCTCAGAAATATTGACTTTGAGGGACCTGGCCCACAACACTATAGGACAATCAACTAGTTTCTAAGCCAACCAAATGAAAGTTCATCTTCACAGAGACACCCTTCCTGGGGAATATCATCAGAAAAGACGGAATTAAACCAGACCCTGAAAAAATAAGGCCATAACTGACATACTATCACCACAGAACAAGAGCAACCTCTACACCTTACTGGAGATTATTGTATATGTATAAGGTTTATCCCAGACTAGGGAGCATTGAAAGTCTCACTATCTGAAATCACGGGTAAAACAACCAAAGTTTTCTGGGCACCTCTACAAGAACAGCAACTCCATCAATAAAAAAACCATGATCACTGCACCCATATTACAATACCTCAACTAAGCAGGGATCTAAAACTAGAAACAGACACATTTAACTAAGCTATTAGTGGATTACTCAGAATCCAGAAAGCATTCAAGGACCTTCTCCCTGTTGAATATGAGGTAAGAAACCTATTGGATGGTGAGCAGGGATACCCCATCTGTGATAAAGAGTTAATAGAAACTGTCCATCATCTAATTAGATGTGCTGCTACCTGGAAGGTTATTGTGATCTGAGGCGCGGCACAGAGTCACAACAGGGAATCCTAATGTTAGAGCTGTTTAAATAAGGTCTGAGCTCAGATAAAAGTTGTGGGGATAAATCACCCAGACTAAAATCAGAACTGAGAACAAAGATGTGCACTGAAGCTTTAAACCTACAAATCTACGGTAAAGGGGAATGAAGCGCAAAATGAAGACATTAACAACACAGAAAACAGGTTATGTAAATAGACCACTGAGAAGAAGTGATTTTGCAATAAGGGGTACAAAACCTGCTGATCCTGAGTAGAGACTTTTCTCAACCATGCCAAGACAGCGGCAGTCATGGCCTGAGAAGGGGGTATTTTTGACCCCAGGGTAGCTTTCATATATTGGGAAATGACTTTATTGAGAGTAGGTAAAACTATCTGAAAACAAGTTTTCAGAGGGGAGATGGGAGGGGCTATAACCCACCTGGGAGGGATGAACTTGAATCTGATTGGCCGGCTGGAAATATTTTACCTCTTGGTTGGGGACTTCTGCCAAAGCTTCAATGACATCATAATTTGATAATTTCAGGCAACCAGCCAGTTGCCTGCCAAACGCCACTGGGTAGTGATATCTTGTAATCTTCAAAGCATAATTGTTTGGGCAAAATTTGGGGAGATGTCCCCCAAAGGGACGTTGGCTAAGGGAGAAGTTCTTATGGGGGATGGAGAGTTTCATAGCACAAAGAGTGGCGCCCTCTTTGGATTGGGTCTTCTTGGGGAGGGGTCCAGGCGTGTTCAGGAATTTCTTATGGTATTTTTCAATCAGTTGTTGGCAGTGGCCACAATCCTTGGCTGATACCCAAGTGTAATCAGCTTCAGTGTAGCCCTTCCAGGCTAGGAGGCATCAAAGGGAGTGTTTGTGATATTGGGAACTGATAACAGCTTCAACCTTGTATTCCTAGTCTCCTTTCACCTCAATGGAGTGAGGCTGGGTGGGAGTAGGACCAGTGTACTTAGTGAGGAGTGGTTTGTGGAATACTTGATAGATGCAGACAGAGGGGGGAAGGTCTAGTTTTTAGGCTGCTGGGCCCACTTTGCAGACAATCTTATAAGGGCCAACCCTCTTGGGGCCCATTTTCTGGGTGGGGACTTTTAGGCGTATGTTGCAGGCGTCCAGCATTACCAGGTCTCCAGGTTGATATTCAGGCCCTTCTCAGCGTTTACAATTGGCGTATTCTTTCTAAGTTCTCACGGAATTAGCCAAAGTTAGCTTAAGCTCTGCCTGGACCTCACAAATTGCAAGTGCTTGTTTGTCTGCTGCTTGGCTAGGGAGGCAGGTTGGGGCCTGATGTGGAAGGCTGGGTTGTATCCATAAGATGCATAGAAGGGGGACATCCCAGTTGAAGAGTGGTCTGAATTATTGTAGGCAAACTGTGCCAGTGGGAGAATGTCTGCCCAATTGTCCTGGTGGGCAGAGGAGTAGTAGCAGAGGTACGTCTCTAGTGTTTGATTCACCCTTTCAGTCTGACCATCCAACTGGGGGTGAAGGCAGTGGAGTGGCAGGTGCAAATGCCTAAGTTATCTAGGAGCCCCTCGTAGAACTGGGCTGTGAACTGGGGGCCTCAGTCACTAATGATCTTGTGGGGCAGACCATGGAGGGAGAATATGTGATCAATGAAGAGGCGCACCGTTTCAACCGCCGTGATCCCAGTGTTGCAAGGGATGAAGTGAGCAAATTTTGTGAACCTATCAACCACTACTATAATGGTGTTGTGCCCTCTTGAGGCTGGTAACTCTACAATCAAGTCAACAGAGATTGAGATCCAAGGGCCCTGGGCCTCCTGGAGGCACTAGCAGGCCTGCCTTAGCCAGGCAACTGGGTTTGGAACAGCAGCACACCAGGTAATCCTTGGTGAATTTTGTCACGTCTGCAGTGAGCCCCTTTCAACTGTATGAGTGGCAGATCAACTCAATGGTTTTGGTCTTCCCCAAGTGGCCCAAGGCCAGAGATTCATGGTGCTCCTTGATGACTTCCTGGCGGAGGGGGGCCTCTGGCACCCACCATTTGCCCATGTGTAATAGGATGCCAGTGTTCTCTTGGTAGTCCTGGGGGGTGGTGTTCCCATTAGAGGCGGCTAGCTTAATGAGCCTAGGGTATTCCGGGGACAGAGGTTGGGCCAACAAGACTTGTTCTTCAAGGGAGGTGGGACTTGGTTCTGGGTTCTTGAGGAGGGCAAGGATGGGGCAAGAGGAGTCAGTGACAGGGAGGGGTCCAGGGCTTGGTGGTGATGGGTCCAGCTTCACAGCCTCACTGGGGATCATGGTGTGAGTGTTAAAGGCAGCCACTACATCAGGATCAGGGTAAAGTGCAGGGTTCCTACTGAGGGTGTTGGCTAGGTGGTTATCCTTCCCTTTGACAAACTCATATCAAAAAATGGAAGCGGGATAACTCAATCAGCCAACAAGCTTGACGCAGCGTGAGGAGGCGTGGGGAGCAGTAGTAAAGAAGGGCGTGGTGGTCAGTCCGCACAGTGAACTTGTGACAAGCTTTCTGAAGGTGGTGTTACCAGTAGGAAAGGGCTTCTATCACGGCCATCAACTCCTTATTGTAGATCATGTAGTTGAGTTCCTCTGTGGTCATCTTCCTTGAAAAGTACGTCACCAGGTGTTCCTGTCCTTGATCATCTGTCTGCAGCAACGCTGCCACAATTGCAAAGTTAGATGAGTTGCAGGACACAATGAAGGGAAGGTCCTGGTTGGCGTACCAAAGCACTGGGGGCAAAAGGAACAGGGCTTTGACAGATTTAAAAGCATCCTTGCATTCTTGGGTCCACTGCAGGGATTTCAGGGATGTGGCCTTGTGGAGGGGGGCGGCCACCTCTGAGAGGTGCAGTGTGAACTTCTTCAGGAAGGTGCAAGTACCAATGAAGCTACAAAGTTCAGTGAGGGTCTGGGGGGTCTTCCCGTCCCTGATGGCCGCCTCCTTGTTGGGGGTGATCATGTGCCCATCTTTGAAAATCATGTTCCCAAGGAAGGAGACTGTGTCTTGGAAAAAAGCACACTTACTGAGTTTAACCGTCAGATTGAAGTCTAACATTCTCTGACAGACCTGGGCAAGGTGTAGCTTGTGAGACTCTTCATCTGGGGAGAACACCAAAATGTCATCCGCATAGGCCACCGCACATTTGTCAAGTAGGTTGCCCAAGGTGGAGTCTATGAGCCTCTGAAAGCAGGCTGGTGCATTCTTGAGCCCAAAGGGCATCACACAGAAGCGGTAAACACCTCTCCGGCAACAAAACGCAATGAGCCACTCATGCTCTTCCTTAATGCAGACCTGGTTGAAGGCATTTATGCGGTTGAGCTTAGAGAAGACCTTAGCTTTCTCCACATATTGAGCAATCTGCGGTTCCAGGGGGGTGGGGTAGGGGTCAGGGACTGTGATGTTGTTCAGAAGACCATAGTCTACACAAGGGCGGAGGGTCCTGTTGGCCTTCTCAACAAAGAGGAGGGGAGCACAAACTGAGGAAGAGTCCTTCACTATCCAACCCTTTGGCTTGAGCTCATCAATCCACGCATTCAAAGCCTCTTCCTCCTTCAGAGTAAGGGGGTAAATGGGGGAGTTGATTTTCACCAGGTCAACTGTGAGTTTGATGTCAAAGTCAAACTTGGAGTGCTCTGGTAGACCATTGGCACGTGCAGGGTTGAAGACTTCTGCAAGGTGGGCAATGCACAATGGAATCTGTGCAGCCAGGTCTATCTCCTCTATTAAGGCCATCACTAATGGCGCGCTCAAGAGGCGCGGTGTGGAAGCCTGTGTGGTGGAGTCAATGAGGGGGACTACAAAGGGGAGACCATGTGGAGAACTGAGCAAGAGTTGATTGCTTCTCAGCTGGGGTGTGACATAATATTTATACCACCATTCAATGCCCAGTAGGAGTGGGTACACCAAGTTTTGGACAGCCACAAAATGTTTGGTGAACATATGTGAACCAACACAAAAGACAAGTGGGCGTGTAACAGTCAAGGAGCAAAAGATGGTGGAGTTGCCGCCTTTGATGATGGCGCCAGGGCTCATCTCAAGGCCCAACATCTTGGCCAGAGCCATGCTTATGACATTTCTGTTGGCGCCCATATCAACAAGGGTCTGCGTCACCGCTGGGCAATGAGAAAGGGGAAAAGATGAAGACAACAAGAAATATCCAGAATGAGATTTATTCAATTCAATGGAAGAGATGGCGGCCTCAGTGGGGAGCTTAAACTCAATGACTGTAGGGTGGAGGGGGTCAGGGGGCAGTCACCTGGAGCACAGAGAGGCAGAGAGATGCAGGCAACTTCTAAATCAATGCCCACAGGGAAGCAGGGGTTGTTTTTGTCCACACAGACGGCAAGAGAGGCAGGCAACCCAGGGCTAAACTTGTGAGAAGAAAGTGAATTGTCTATGGCTTTGTAAGTTAACTCACCATGCCCCCAGTAGTCAAGGCACAAAGACTAGTGGGGGCAAACAATTTTTGCAACAGCGCATGAACACCACATGGGCGCTCACCGCCTAGGTGGTACGTTTGGGGCATGGGGGAGTAATCACCTCCTTGACAACAGGAGTTTGGTTGGGAGACAGATCCAACTCAAGCACACAGAGAGATGGGGCTGTGGTGGGAGGAGAGGCAGAGACCCGGCAAAGCTTGTACTTTGTCACACTAATGGGCAACATAGAAGACAATTCTTGGGTGGGTGCGGGTTGGGTGGGAGTGGGTTTGGGCGCGGGGGCAACAATGGAGCCGGTGGGACAAGTGGGCTCAATATCAGTTTCCACTGGGAATTCTAGGACAGCAATCAAATTCTTTACAGATTTGACAGCACTCAAAAGCGGCTTATTTGTAAGATTAGAGCTGACAGTGAGCACTTGAAGTTGGGCAATCAACTCCAGGAGGGGAGTTGAGGCATCAGCCCATGGCAACAAAGAAGCGGCAGTGGCTTCAACAGCCATGCAGAGAAACACAATCTTCGTGTTTTCAGGTAAGAAAACAGCTTTTGCGGTGACTGTGAAGCAGTCTAAAAACTCATCCAGGGGTCTGAGGACTGGCAAAGGGCAAAAAACAAGATGTAGGCGCCAACCAAAGACTGGGTGCAATTGGGCAAGTCCAAGCAGTCAATAAGCTCCAAAATATTGTCGTAAAGGCGCGGGTGGGTTTTCAGAGTATTAAGGAGCCAGCGAGAAGGCGCGTCCTTTAAGGTGCAGAGGGCGGTAGTGATAAGCTGGAGCAAAGCACAGGAAGAGGTGGGGGTATCAATGCCTGGGCAGATTAGAGCAGTAGCCAGGGCCGCCCAATTTCAGGTGGGGGTTTTGAGATAGGAGATTTCCAGAACAGGAAAGGCCATTTAAGGCGCAAGAGACATACCAGGGAAGGGGCCCAAGACCAGAACCAAATCAGAAAGCCGTGCATTAGGAAAAGGAGCAAGGCAGCCAAGGTGAAAATGGTAATGCACACAAACCATTTTGTCACTGGCGCAAATTTTGGGAAATTGTCAGGAACCAGGCAGAGCCAAGCACAAAACAGGTACAGCCAGAAGTAAAAGTGGTTTTCAGATAATGTTAGAGTTGTGTAAACAAGGTCTGAGCTCAGATAAAAGTTGTGGGGATAAATGTCCCAGACTAAAATCAGAACAGAGAACAAAGATGTGCACTGAAGCTTTAAACCTACAAATCTACGGAAAAAGGGAACAAAGCACAAAATGAAGACAATTAATGACACATAAAACAGGAGATGTAAAATGGACCACTGAGAAGAAGTGATTTTGCAATAAGGGGTACAAAACCTGCTGATCCTGAGTAGAGACTTTTCTCAACCATGCCAAGACAGCGGCAGTCATGGCCTGAGAAGGGGGTATTTTTGACCCCAGGGTAGCTTTCATATATTGGGAAATGACTTTATTGAGAGTAGGTAAAACTATCTGAAAACAAGTTTTCAGAGGGGAGATGGGAGGGGCTATAACCCACCTGGGAGGGATGAACTTGAATCTGATTGGCCGGCTGGAAATATTTTACCTCTTGGTTGGGGACTTCTGCCAAAGCTTCAATGACATCATAATTTGATAATTTCAGGCAACCAGCCAGTTGCCCGCCAAACGTCACTGGGTAGTGATATCTTGTAATCTTCAAAGCGTAATTGTTTGGGCAAAATTTGGGGAGATTTAAATCAATTCCTTCACCATCAACAGGTGCGGCTTTAAACCATTTTTTTTCAATGACTAGATTTAAGTCATCCAATACTTTCAAGGGTTTTGCTTCTTTCCTGTTCCCATTCTTCTTCTTTGGGTGATTTATCCCAGGAAAAAATGACACTACCGTGACACCTAACCTTAGGATTGGATTTATACTAAGTCTTGGTTAGAATGGCAGGGAAGTCTATACAATTACCTTGTGGCCCTGATTGAATAATATCTGCTAGGTGTGGATAGAGAGGCGCTGAATTATGTGAAGACACAAAGACAAAAATGTGAATAGAACTTAAGTTTATTGGGTGAAAAGATTGGGAACATATACTGTGTAGCTTTACCACAAAACAGTACATGAATGGTAGGATCACTTGCCACAAGCATGAGTGGAGCAAGCAAGTTGCGCAGAATCAGAAAACTGAACAATTGAATTTCCCAATTTGAAGCCAGACTCATTTCAAATGGTGAAAGCAAAAGAGAGAGATTTGTCCTCAAAATAATCCATCAAAGGCAAAAACAAAATACGGTGAATGGCAGCATTCACAAAAAAGGTGCACAAACATTCAAAGTGTTAACCAGCCATAAATTGCTAGTGCTCTTTGAAACGCAGAAGCACCTCTCACAAAGACAAGCTGAATGGATGGACTTTATCCAAAGGTACCCCATGATTATTGAATACAACTCAGGCAATGAGTTGCTCAGGGAAGATGGCCTTTCAAGGCTGTACTGTAAACACCTGCTCTTCACCAATAGTGAAGAATCTGATTGGCTGATGTTGATTATGGGGAATCTCAAAGAAGCTTTTCCACCTGGTACTACAATGGATGTACAAGAGAAAGTCCTCAAGAGCACACATCTGTTCAAAAACGTCTATGGTACTCTTCACCAAATACTATCAAGAGATAATAATTTACCCCAAGTTCTTTTAACACAAAAGATTAGCACTGTATTTTGTTACCACAGAGACTTAGGACACACCTGTAGCCAAAATCTACACAAATACCTCAAACCTGCTACTGGTGGAAAAATGTGTTGGACACCATCAAAAAGGTCCTCAATCAATTTGAAGTATGTGAGAAGTAAGCTTTCTCTGAGGCACCCCCAAGTCAGTAATACATATCTCTATAACCCAACTGTTAAAGTTTTGGGCAATGGGCATTGTGGGGCCCATGGCTGGAAACAAGAAGGAAAAATTCTACTATCACAGCCATTGATCATGCAATGAGATGGTCAGTCACACATGCTGCTAAGGAGCACAAAGCCAATGGGGTGAGACAACTCATTGGCAAGGGAATGCTTGCTAAGTTTGGGAAGCCAGACCTCCTAATCTTAGATGGAGGCACCAAGCTCACTGACAGTAACACCAAAATATACATACCAAAAATGGCATACAACACAATATCAATAGCTTCTACCACCTTCAAGAAAATGGGATATGTAAATGGCTAAGCAGCTCACTTGTAAAAGCATTGAGCAGACTGTCTGCTAACAGCCCCACCTCTGGATGAAAATGCTTCCAAAAGCGCTCATGGCTGGTTGTACTCAAATCAACCAAAATATAGGCAAATTATATATGTTTTGTATAGGATATAAACCAGAAATTTCTGGCAGTATGCTAGGCCCATGTTTCCCTCTATCTTGTCAAGGGTCTGGATGTACAAGCATTCTGGCTACTGCCAACCTACCTAACATCCTGCCATTGCCCAATTTGGTGCCCTTCCAATATACTGTTTGACATACTGAGAATGGTAACCAAGCAATATCACATGACTGTCCAAGTATCCAGTGGCTCAAATCCATCTTGCACATGACCAACCCCTAGGTTTGATCCAACTAAATCCCTGCCACAGTCAAGTCTATATAAGTCTAAAGTATTATCCAATAATATATACTTCTCTTCTTTCTTAATTCCATATTTGAAGCTTCCCCAAAAGGCGCTCCTTATCACTGGTAGCAGCTACAGTTTTTTGACCACGCCCATGAGAGAGAAAATGACTGACCAAAACCCGCCCACCTTTGCTCATGTACTCAACCAGGCCACATCCCAGGAGACCTGGAAAATGTACTTCCGCGCCCACAACATCAACAAAGATATACCTAGTGGATGCACCATATTTGAAGGTCTGGTCATGCACAAAGAATGCCCCAAGATAATCCAATACAATTGCTCTCTTCAACCACAAACAAACACACAACCACCTATCACAGATGAAGTTACCAACACCAAATACATTAGCATTGACAAGTTCTTTGGTAAAAACAAAGAAAATGTCATCAACTGGCTAGACCACACAACCGCTAAACTCTGTGCCAGCTGCATCCCTCATGAGAAATGGGTCCAGGAAGCCAGCAAGCGCCTATATGAGGCTGCAGCTAACTGGGTTGCCACCTGGGTTGGCTCACAAACTGACAACCAGCTTGAAAACTGGTAAGAGTTCAAAGCGTACATCACGCACAATTTCTGCATCACCAATCCCTCCAAGACATCAAACTACAGCTCAGTGATCTTCCTCAGAAGACCACTATCACAGCTCACACCAATGAATTTGAGGAAATATGTCGCAAAATCCAAATCCAAGCACAAGCTGATAACGTACATACCAGAGCCTCATTCATCAACAGAATTAAACCCTCTGTTGCTGCCCTCATCTGTCCAGAGGCTAATACCTCCATGCCCACGCTCATTGCAGAAGCCAAGCGTGCAGAAAAACGCACAAACATGGAATATGCTGCACGCAACGGCAATTGCTCCTCAAACGGCAATGGTAGAGAAAACTCCAATGGCAATAAACGCCAAAATACCAACCATAACAACGGTAACTCCAATTGCAACAATGGCAATCATAGCCAAAGCGCAACCTGCTCCTGTCCCAAGAAAGAGAACACCGCCAAAGTTAACAATGCTGAAGTAGCAACCCGCTATGAATCTGACCCCACATTCTCTGACCTTGAAGGTCTCAAAACAGAGGAACAGGGAAAAGAGGAGGGGTAACAGGCTTAAGTGCCCCTGTCTCCCCCCAACTTGACAAGAAACTATACCAAGGCACAAACTTTGCTGCTTGCATCCCACATGTCCCGCAATCCTCCATTTTTATGAACGTAAAAATTAAAGATTGCTTACAACTTCTTGTCTATCCATGCACTTACAAATCACATACACATAAAATTTTATTCAAATCTGGTGCACAACACACTATGGTTAGCAAACCTTTTGTAACCAAGTACAAAATACCAGTTGTCAAATCCAACTTCAAATACGCCAGGATGGCAGACAAATCAAAGGTTCTACTCAAAGGCAAAACAACTCCCTTCAGAATTGACCTCCAAGGCATACAAACGTCCATCAAAGGACTTGTCATGAACAACATAAACTATGACATTGTAGCAGGCATGAACTGATTCACCTGAGTGAACCCCAGCGTATGTTGGAAAACAAAAACCATGACCATCAAATACAACAGAGTCAATTTTAACATCCTCAAAGAACCTAATGACCTCATTCTAAGAGACACAGTATTTGTCCAGGTCATAAACCAAGATGACTCAGAACATATAACTAAAGATAGTACCCTCCACATAATGAGGTACACTGAGTTCAATAACATACAAACACAAAAAATCCAATGCCCAGAAATTGCGGCACTCCTAAATGAATACGCTCACATATTCAAGGAGGAACTCACAGATTTACCCCCCAAACAGGAGGTCAAACATGGCATTGAACTGTGTAAAGCCATGCATAAACCTGCAACTCTCTACAGACTCTTCCCAATGGAGACCCAAACCCTCAAAACCCATATTGAGGGCAACCTAGCCAAAGGATTTATTTGCCCATCAGAATCCCCTTGGGGGCAGCAGTGTTCTTTATAAAGAAAAAGGAAGGCACTCTGCGTCTAGTAACTGACTACAGAGCACTAAATGCAAGCACAGTAAAGAATAAATATCCTCTTCTACTTATAGAGGATCTGTTTGCAAGACTCTCAGGAGCCAAATTTTTCTCTAAAATTGACCTCACCTCAGGTTACAACCAAGTTGAAGTAAAAGGAAAAGGACATACCAAAGATTGTGTTCCTTACACAATTTGGATCCTTTGATTGTAGGGTAATGAACTTTGGGATGACCAACGCTCCCACAACATTTGTCACCATGATGAACCAAGCACTAAACAGTCTCTTAAATACATTATGCTACCTTGATGATATTATCATATTCTCAAAAACAAAAGAGAAACACCTCATGTATGTCTGCAAGGCACTTGATCAACTCGCAAAGCACAAACTTTATGCAAAACCAAATAAGTGCCAATTTATGGAAAAGGAACTCCTGTTCTTGGGCCACATTGTCTCTGACAGTGGTATCAAAGCAGATCCAGACAAAATTAAAGCCATAAATAACATGCAACGCCCCACCTCCATTAAACAAGTTAGATGCTTTCTTGGTATGGTAGCTTACCTAAGGGAATACATCAAAGACTGCAGAAAACTAACTACACAAATCAATGACTTAACCAAGGGTAATGCCAAAAAGAAATTCATCTGGACTCCAGAATGTGACAAGAATTTCCAATTATTAAAACAAGCTTTGATCAAAGCACCAATCTTGCAATACCCTAATAACAATGGGTGCTACAAGCTTGAGTCAGATGCCAGTGACACTGCCATTGGCGCAGTCCTGCGCATCTGCCAGCCAGGGCAGGAAGACTTCCTGCCAGTGTGTTACAAAAGTAGAAAACTAACTAATGCTGAGCAGAGATACCCAATACATGATAAAGAATTGCTAGCAATATACCACACATGCAAGAAATGAAGATATTACTTAGAAGGACATTTAAACGTCTGAGTACTAACTGACCATAAATCCTTAATATATTTCAAAACTCAGAACGCACTTGCACAGCGGCAAGCCAAATGGATGTCCTTGCTGGAACAGCTTAACTTGGACATCCAATACAAAAAGGGGCAGAGCTGGTCACGGCTGATGCTCTCTCTAGACTATGTCAGCCTAGAGAGGATCACCCTGACCACCTGGACCCTGACTGGCCAAACCTGTATAACACTGAGTATAAAACCAAAGGGAAAGACCCCTCAACACATCAACTGACCCACAATACATTAGTAAGGAACAAAAAGTATTTCCATCTATCAAATGGCACTGTATACTGAATCATTAACAACAAACATGTCCCATGCATCCCACTTACACAAAGAGTTGACACCATACTAAGACATCACCGCCTACTAGACCACACAAAAGCTAACAACCTATACCTCACATTAAAAGAGATAGTATGGTGGCCCAACCTCAAACAGGATATAGTTGATGTTCTGAAAAAGTGTACAGTGTGCAAGAAATACACCAGTACAAAGGCTCCCCAGCCAACAGTCAACCCAGTACCAGACCCTGAACCATTCAAGGTTTGGGGGCTAGACGTAGTGGGCCCCTTCCCAGAAACAAAAACAAACCAACGTTTCTTGATTGTAGCTATCAACTTTGCCACACGTTGGCCCATATGCTGGGCAACAAAGGACCATAAAGCAGAAACCATCAACCGTTTCATTAACAAAGCAATCATAGCTGACTACGGCACTCCAGACTGCATCATAACTGATGGAGCAACCAAGTTATCAGGTCATGTAGTAAATGACAACTTAAAATCCAAAAACATTAAACACTCCACAACCTCTCCATATAGGCCACAGGCCAACGGCAGAGTGGAACGCCTCAACGGCAGCCTTATCAGGACCCTAGAGAAAATAATGGATGGCAAAGCCAAAGACACATGGCCACTATCTGTGAAACATGCATTACTAGTATCCCAAGTCTGCACCAATCAAGGAACAGGTTATTCACTGTTTGAGCTAACCTACGGGTACAAACCAGAAATAATCACCTGCAAAAAACAGCCATACATAAAGATTCCTCCGGGGAAACCTCCCACAGTAGAGCAAGCACCAAACCTACAACACATCTGCCTTAAAGCTAAAATAGCTGAAATAAAGAGGCTCAAGACACAAAAGGTAACCTCCACAGAGGAACCACTTCCCATCAACTCCCCTGTCTGGATTCTAGCTGGCAACAGAAAGAAACTGGAATCAGTACACAGGGGACCAGGAAGAGTCATCAAATACAGACCAGAGCACAACAATTACCTATTAAAATTCCAAAGTGCCAAGAACCCAATTATCAAGAAATACCACAGAACCCGTCTCCACCTCATTAAAGGAGAGCACTCAACCAGACTGGTTCCAACTAGTAAACATCTCCAGGAGCATCAGGCGGCAGCTGTGAAAACAAAGCCCCCTCCTGATGCACCAGAGTAACCCCTTAAGGGGGGTGTTGAGGGTCTGGATGTACAAGCATTCTGGCTACTGCCAACCTACTTAACATCCAGCCATTGCCTGATTTGGTGCCCTTCCAATATACTGTTTGACATACCAAGAATGGTAACCAAGCAATATCACATGACTGTCCAAGTATCCAGTGGCTCGCACCCATCTTGCACATGACCGACCCCTAGGTTTGATCCAACTAAATCCTTGCCACAGTCAAGTCTATATAAGTCTAAAGTATTATCCAATAAAATATACTTCTCTTCTTTCTTAATTCCATATTTGAAGCTTCCCCAAAAGGTGCTTCTTATCAATCTAAAGGTGCCTAATGACAATGACCCTAATGTATGACAGGTGAGTCAAGATCAACAAAGCAAGGGAATACAATCAGCCAAAAGAGAGGCCATGCCTTTTTATTAGAAATATTTCAAGAAAGAGATGAAATTGGGGTAGCTAATAATAATAAAACTGGATCCTTGGCTGAGAGGGTCAAGCATTTTTGTAGAAGCCAGGCCCAATAACCCCTATCTCATTAAGGGGATTAGCGCTTGAACAGCATTAAAGCCCATGAACTGTGATAGATTATGTCCATGTAAAGCCAGGTGAGCTCAAAGGAAGTCACAATCATCTATGTCCAAGGCCCAGCTGGATTGATACCAGGTGCAGCTTACTGATACCCTCAAGACTGTTTCTAAAGCTTGCCTTTCTGGCACCCAGAGGATGCTGCAACATCTCTGATTACTCTCTCTCAGAAAATTGGTTCCCCAAGAATTGATTCAACTACCAAACAGTTGGTGGCACTATTGCCACACTCCAACCTTGTATATGGATCAAACATCTGAATCCCGAGCAGAACATTACCTGGACAAGCCCTATGACTGCCATGATTTACATGGACACTATATAGATGGCATATTTATGGTGTACATTGAATGTTAGAAGCCAGGATTGGATTTATTGGAAGAGGGTTTTATTAGAAAAAAGTCTCATCTGGGAGATTGATATTCTTACAGGAGTTGTTGCTTTCTTTCAGTATCCCTTTAAGCTTTATGAGGTATATGTCTAATCAGTCCAAGGTAAAGTTGGTACAATCAAATGGGAGATGGCAGCACTTTGAAACGAGGTTCCTGGGATGACTCTGGAGAAGTCTGGGGAAATTTGGAGGTGGCCAAAACTTATCTAGAGGAAACATTGAATGAGGCCAAGGAAGTTTATCACAAGCTTTTTGAGGACTAATTTATTGTTGAGAGCACACGTATAATTGCCTTCTATGTAGTCTTTTGTCCAAGGCATGATGAAATGGCAAAAAGATAATCAAGTAGTGATAAGTGCAAACTTAGGGTTTAACCTCAGGATTATAAAGTTGGAATCTGATCTTGGTAAAGCTCCCCTCAAGGGTTCCACATCACCAGAGAGTCAAGCTGGGACAGAGAAGGAGAGTTTGGAATTGAAATGCTTCATAGATAGCATTTCTAAGTTTGGTTTATTTTCTATCTTTTGTGTAAATATGTAGGTCTAGTGCTTCAATATTTATGCAAGGGAAAGGAGCCGATCCAATGCACCACAAAACAACGTGTTATTAACAACCCTCGTATACAGAGCCAGTCATGTAGGAATACAGGTTTATTGTTAGAGGCTAACACCCTGAAGTTCATGGGCATAGACCAATATGTGCTTGGAAGAACGGAACTAGAGATTAGGAAAAATCGGAGGAGCGCTTACCGTCGTGTAGCCTTTGATAGGTATACCGATAACCAGGAATGCAATAACAAACTTGACTATGTGATTATGAAGAAAGCTGTCTTTGAAGCTGTGGGTCTGACAAAAATCCACAAAGGGAAAGGCCAGAGGGACCATCTGTAGGTAGTGAAAGGCGCTCCTGTCGAGATGGAAATAAAAGAAGTGCTTGACTTCTCTGAAACCGCCCTATACATAAGGAATGGTTTAAAGGGCAGATACCTTCTGAGCCCGGTACATCATCCAGTAGCATGCAGGGACAAGGACAGTATTGAGTGCAGCAAGAATATAGATGGTGGGATAATCAAAGCTGGTCAATGCTGAAAGCACCAAAAGAAAGACGGCGTCAAGGGCGTGGCTGATTGTATCCCAGATGCCAAATAACTTAGTCCAGTCTTTGTTGCTCTTGGAATTAAACCCCATCCTGGACTGTTGCAGGGTTGACTCATGTTTAAACCACTTCTGTGCTCTGCGTAAGTGGAATACGGATCGTGATTGGTTTAGCTTATTAGGATCAAGAATCTTGCACTTCAAATGGCTTGCTTTTACTATTCTGTCGCTTAACAGAACTTTTATAAAGACTATTGTCAGTTCACCAAATGGCTTTTGCGTCGTGGTTCATTTTGATTCGTCACAAATAGCCCATTTTGTTGTCATAAAGGGTGATTAAGCCTTTATAAGCTTGGCTACGTTATTTTCTCTTCGCCATTAGACGGAGAATTTATATATTTATCTACTGTTTCTTGTGGGACGGCGAAATCTGTTTAGACAGCCTTGGCGTGGAAACCTGTTTTGTGCTTATGGTTTGGATTTTTATTCTCCATGCCGCTAGCGAAAAATTAGCAGCTCAAGCATAGAGAATCCTTGATGAACTTGGATTATTAATATATACATAACCGAGTCTGTCTATTCTTAATGCCACCTCGAGTGGGCTCAAGCCATATGGGATCAAATTGGATCGACTTTAAATATTATTTAAGGTTAAATCAAAAGCCAAGTCAAACGCTTGATTTGTCTCATCCTTGCATGTATATTTGAAAGCATGAAGATTGAATTCGGTGGAGTGTGGCCTAAATTAAGGAGAGATAAAGATGCATGCCACTCGAACTTAGATAAATATTTATTTAATTACTTGATTTTTAAAGTGATATTCAACCTTGTAACCATACCAAGTGGCTTAACTACAAAGATTACCCGACTCCAGAATGTGTGGATTAAAATTGGAAGAGGAGCAACTGATTGTTTAAGATCCTTTTATATGATTGGATGTTTAAGCTCTGTGCTGAGGATTGAATTGACGACGAAAAGAGAGCTTGATCAATTTAAAGTGATACGGTTTAAATTATAAATATAAATATTAGTTTAGACAAGTAGATGGTTGGCTTGGACATTTCGAAGTTCTTATTATTCAAGTGAAATAATAGAATATTCCAACTGGATGCATCACCTGATCCAAGTGGCTGCATATTGTTCAGAGTAAACCTTTCTTGGCACAGATTCATCTCTAATGAATATAAGTGGAGTAAACTAGCTATGATAAAATCATGATTCAATATAATGATTTTCATGAAATTTAAAGGACATAGATCAATTTTTCAGATGATTCCAATCAAAATGGTACCAAATATGATAGCTCTAGCTGCTTAGATATATAGTTGAGTGCTAGAATTGGGCTTGCGTCATATGCAAGGGTGTGGATTCAGCAGGATCCATTCAAATTAATGCTTAGTACACATAAAAACCAAAAGTACCACATGTATGTGAATACTAAGCTGATTTTGATGTACACTAGCTTATTTTAAAGCTCCAGATTAGCTCCGCATTTTGAAGGGATTTCAAAAAATCAGATACTAAATGTTAAAATAATTAGTTTAGCTTTACTAATCTTAATAGTGATACTACACTTATTTAGTTTTCATTTATACTTGGAATATACAGTTTTAATTTTAAATAAATATAATTGAAATTACCTTTTGATAAAGCAATTAAATAATATATTATGAATTGAACTGGTGTTAAATAGCCCCAGCCTAAGAATGCAATAAAATAGATTGAATTGATATATCAGATCCAATCTTATATCTGTCCTCGGACGGGCAACCACCTAGTCTGATAATATATGATCTACTTTGGAATTCAAGGGGCTTGATGAGAATAAATCAGGTGCCGCCAAAAGCTGCAGTGGCAATATCAAGATCAGCTCCAATATAAGCCTTGCAGTAACTTTGAAGCTTCCAAAAACAAAAACACCCCTTTGCTATCTGAGATGATTTCAGCCCAACTTAGTTATCTTCAAGCGCTGGTATGCAAAAAACAAGCGTGGTGTGGCGGACGGGATGCCAAAAGAACGAAGCTGAGCTTCGCCCGCTTTGCCATTTTATGGCATCCCGCCTAGGTACGCGTCCAGGTATCCTAGTTGAGTCACATTTTTGTTTATTTAAATCAGTGGCAATTTAAAACTATTTTGTTAAACTCTAGTTGGTAAAAGGAAAGTTGTGTCAGGCAGGCTGCCAAAAGAGCAAAGCTGTGCTATGCTCAGCTTCACTCTTTTACAGCAGCCGCTGGTATGTGTTTTCAGTTATAGCTGGTAAAAAGCGTTTGATGATGGTTGCTGGTATGCATTTCTAGTCTATAGCTGGTAAAAGGAAAGGTGCGTCAGGCAGGCTGCCAAAAGAGCAAAGCTGTGCTACGCTCAGCTTCACTCTTTTATGGCAGCCTGCTGGTAAGTGTTTCCAGTTATAGCTGATAAAAAGTGTTTGATAATGGTTGCTGGTATATGTTTCTAGCCTATAGCTGGTAAAAGGAAAGATGTTTCAGTCTGGCTGCCAAAAGAGCAAAGCTGTACTATGCTCAGCTTCACTCTTTTACAGCAGCTCACTGGTATGTGTTTTCAGTTATAGCTGGTAAAATTATGATCAAAGAGGGGTGCATAGTTTATATATTTTGGACTTTAAATTTTTTGGCTTTTTAATGATCTTTATCATAAATATTTTTGATGAACCCCAAAGGTGATGACAGTCTGCTAGTATGTGTTCCTGGTCTCATACCTAAAAAAAACCTGTTTAAAGATGCAGCCTCCTTATGGTTTCTTGGTAACAATTATTTAGATTTGTCATTGAAATAATATCAGAAATCAATGAGTATATAAAGTTGAGCGGTGAGAAGGCTACCAAAAGAAAAAAGCTATGCTAACCCAGCCCTATTGTTCACAGCTTCACCCTGTTATCTTTTTCTTCTTCCCTAGCAGAAATGCCTTTTTGATAGTTCAGTACAGTAGTTTTAAAAGCTATGGTGACAAGCAAAAATACTTCAGATTTAAACAAAATGATTTCAGATTCAAACAAAATCTAAGTAGCGTGAGATTCAGGATTCAATTAATTTATAAAATTTCAGTTAATAAATGAACTGTCAAACCAAAAAAATTTCACTAACCCATTATACAAAATTAAAGCAAACATCAAGCGGCGTAGTTCAAACCATAAACAAAATGAACTGACACAACAAGTGAAATGGATGGATGCTATTCTAGAGTATATTATAATCCAATCAGGATTCATATGAGGCACCAACAGAAGGACTAAAGTAAAACAAAATTTGAGCAATCTAGAAGCGAGATTACACAAGCATGAAACAAAATGAACTCACACAAGATGTGTAGTATGAGCAGCCTAAAATAGAAAAATAACAGTTTAACAGCCAATCAATAGCTATCCAATTTAGGAACAGAGGCATTTTATCTATTTTCATGGCTCCAGATTTGTATGAAAAGGTTTTGAGAGCCTTCTAAATATGGACTCAAGATTACAATAAAAATAAATCATTAAATTTTAAAAATTCTACTTTTAGTGATTTTATCCTAGGTTTTTTACAATGGTTTTTACTAGCAACATCTTTGATGGCGCCAGCAGCCAAGCCAGCTTCAATGGAGGTGAGGCTCAGGGTGTGGAGGCACCTGTTTACACCCAAGCCTTTGAGGCAGGTAACAAGGAAGCTGACCTGTTACTGTCCCCCGACCCATATGGCTTTGACTTGTTTGAGAGTCACTTAGCGTCTAGCTCTGCTCTTGCTCTCACACCCACCCCTGCACAAGCTGCCCGTCAACCAACCAATCAGGATGGCAACCTTAATTTGGAACAACTTCCTGCCACCGCCCAACCTGCCCCCCCTCAGCCAATCAGGCTTCAGCTCCCACCGCCCAATGCCCCAAATGCAGAATAATCACTGCCCAAATTCTTCAGGAAATTGTGGCACTCAACCTGCAGGGTCTGTCCTGGGATCAGATAGCCAGCCAATTACAATTCACCTGAGACACAATAATGCGGGAATTCAACAACCTAATGAGCAAGGGGAATCTAATTGGGACGGCCAAGAAGCCAAAGAAGGCCCCAGAGTCCCATATTAGCAAGGCCTACCCAATCATGCTTGACCTCCTCCAGCGGAATCCCAAGCTTTCCTTGACCCAGGTCCAGAAGCAGCTTGCTCACCATAACGTATGGGTCTCCAAGCGCATGGTGCAGCTCTGGATGTATGGGAAGGTGGATTCTATACAGGTTCTTACCAATTTTGCCGGCGACCAATGGGATGGCGCTGAGGATTCCCTGTATGACACTGCCATTGAATCAACCCTGGTCCAATGCTTGACTAGTCTGTCAGATGATGTCATGTTTGTCTTGTATTATAAGCTATCAATAACTTTTGACAATTTTGGTGAGCAAGAAAAAGCCGCTGCCAAGAATAAAAGGAAGAAGGTCAAGAAGGAGACATTCATTGGTGCATTTCTGGCTGTTTCAGCCAAGGGTTTTGTCTACTATTGAACAAACCCAGATTTCATCAATGAGTACTCATACATCCACATCCTTGGTGGATTGCTCAACTCCTGGGATGGCTCAAATTCCAAATACCGGGTTTTCTTGAGCCACCAGATAGAGGGAAGCTCCACTGCCCTTGAGGCCTTCCAGGAATGCGGACATCAGGCCTCCATGTACCCAGCTGGTCATGCTGACGTCCATCTGGCAGATGTTGTGTTCTTTAATATTGGAGATACACTCCAGGAGCGCCGCTCTCAGGCTTTCAACGACCTCTATCTTGGGGTCCTTGATCACAATTTTCTCTTTGGTCACCAAATGGTGGCTGACTTGTTTGTGCAAATGGTTTTCCATGTGAACATGGGCAACCAATCACATAAGGATAAGCGCCTTCCACCTCAGGCCACTGCCACCTACCAGCTCATCCAGCCAATGACCGATGAGAAATACAACAAGCATTATATGGCAGCCATCACGCAAAATTCTCCTGCCTCCACCCCCACCACCAATACCCCTAACCTGCAAGCCCAACCCACCCAATCCCAGACCCCCCAGGCCAGCACTGCCTCTATTTTCTTCCTTCCTGCGCTATTCTGCCTCCTAGGCATCACTCTCCCCTGCCCCAATAAGTCCTTGTCACCTACATTTTCTATTTATATTATCTTTATTTTGAATTTCAATTGTTCATGTTCTCTTTGTTTATAGTTGGTTTTATTCTTTATGTTCAGCTTATTTATATAAAATCATATATTCACTATGTCATGTATCTAGATCCTGAACACAGTTATTTTTAGCACCCAAACACATCCCCTTGTGAAAATATTAACAACAATTTGGTGATCAACTGAATTTAAATTAGAAAATTATAGTGTTAACTGTTTTTAGATAAAGTTGTTACTGATCCAAATTCAAAACCTTAATGATAAACTTTAAGCCAATCAGGAGCTGAGTGATAAAGTGATTGTTGTGACATAAAGGGTCATTCAATAATTCTTTGATGCATGTGTGCTAATTAATATGATTGGCTGGATGTTTTGCCATTGTACGCCATTGCTGCTGTGACAAAACATCCAGCCAATCATATTAATTAGTGCACATGCATCAAAGAATTATTCAATGACCCTTTATGTCACAACAATCACTTTATCACTCAGCTCCTGATTGGCTTAAAGTTTATTATTAAGGTTTTGAATTTGGATCAGTAACAACTTTATCTAAAAACAGTTAACACTATAATTTTCTAATTTAAATTCAGTTGATCATCAAATTGTTGTTACTATTTTCACAAGGGGCTATGTCAAGCGCCAAAAATAATATGGTAATCAAGGAAACAATGCCAACACAAAGCAAACGACACATATCAAGATGAGCGTAAAACATATACACAATGGGTAAAAAGATGGGATAATGTAGTAAATGGGAAAACAAAAAGGAATAAACAAAGAGGCAACAGTATCAAAATAATACAGAATTTATTGGGGCAAAATCTATAAAAACATATGGAAAGATTAGTAAAAAATCAATGAGAGAATTGGAAAAGCTTCTGAAGGACCTCAACTTGGCAATTGCCAAAATAAAGGACATTGGCCGCAAGGTCAAAGCAAAGGTGAAGTCTGCCATCCTCACTGGGGACAAAATTGACAAGGTGTCTGCAAAGGCACTAATGTAAAAATGCCTGACACCCCAGAGCAGACAATCAAGCGCTTACTAAATATTCAAAAAACTGTGGTCAAGGGGCTCCAGTTCAAGGCATACAATTTTTCAGCGCCGTCTGTCTGGGTTGGTGACCCGGAGATGTATGCCCACCTCAAACCCACCAAGCATGCCAGGGCAGAGGATACTGAATTGCTTGCACAACTGCTTGCGCTGAGAATGGCAAAGCCGGCTGAAGCTGCCAGCAAGGAAGAAACCCAAGAAGGTAACCTAAAAAATTATAATTAATAAAAATTATAATTAATAAAAATTCTTAAATACTTACCTTTTTTTTTAGAAGATGTTGATGGTGAACTCCGCTGGGTCCTGGTCCCTTTTGTCCCCCACCTTCTATGCCAACTATGCTAATCATGTGGCAAGGCAGCTTTTCCTGTTCCCCCCTGTCTTGCGAGAGCTTGAAGACAGGATTCATGGTACATTCCTGATGTCCAGGGAGGCATTGGCTGGGCTTTTGCATGGTGAGGGGGCATCTGAGTGGGCAGTTACTGCCTAAAAAGATGCCCAACTGGTCCCCCTGGACCCGGTTAACCTCAGTGGAGTTTACACAGTAAACTTCATTGAGCTTGTTTGGGACATCCTGGTGACGCTCCCATTTAAGAATATACCGGAGATGGGCCAGGCTCATGCGGCTGCTTGCTTCTGCTACCCCTTGGAGCATACCATCTCTTACCTGTTGGAGAACTTTGGGTGCACGGTGTCAAAATTGGCTGTTGCAGATGCAACAGCCATAAAGAAGACAAAAATCCTCCTGGCAGACTTCAGGCTGGCCTGGAGCACCAACAAGATGGGGGTCCCAGCAGCTATGGATCTGACCTTTGCCAAAACCAAGCACAAGAAGAAGATTATCACTGTATACAAGAAATTGTGTGAGTTTACAGAAGCCTTTGCTGGAAAAAGGCTTCACCTTGTTGTTTACCTTGGTTATCTTTTCTTCTTTGGGATGAGCGCCAGTGTAGAGGACCTAGACGGGGTCCTTCTTGGGGTTGGCAAGGACAGGCTCTCACTGGACGGGAAGAAGGTCCCCCCTGGGTACAACTCAGTGGATTACGTCATCCAGGATGCCCTGGTCCTGGCTGGCATCTTCGGGTTTGCAGCCCCGCCAGAAAAGCTGCTCCTCCATTCCCACCTCACCATCCTTCCTTTTACCAGCAGGTGCAAATACTTTAATACAGGTGTATCCACTGTCCACGGTGTGGCGGTAGAGGTTGTGCCCCACCTCCATTGCAGGGTGGGTACATACCGCTGAACCCATTACAGGCGCACTTAATTTTTCTCTATACCAATAAATATATTTATACTCTAATATATTTTTATATTATAAATAAATTTTCAAATAATATTTTAGCAAACAAGATTTGCAAAATATATTGCGGAAATGGGTTTCATAAAAGCATAAAATTATACGTTAATAAAATTAATTTTAACTTTTACAATTTACGTTTAATTTTTATAAGTCTATTTTATATTTATTTGACAAAAGTGATTTAAATCTATTTCTATAATCCAGTATTGAGCGTTTGGGATTACCTCAGATGGCATAATAAAATAATATATAATAAAATAAATAAATTACTTACATCTATTGATGGATCTTCTGAATGTGATTGCAGGCGTGGAAAGATCTAAATATAAAATGATAATTAATAAATCTTGAATAGTAAATAAGAGAATATAAAAAAAATTGGACACACTAAGCCTTTAATTGATTGGCTGTTTGGCTAGGCACGCGGGGATGGATGAATCAGTGTGGCCTTAGAATTTGGCCACGGTCTCAGCTGGGAGGGTATGGATCCCGGCCTACAGCAAATCAAACAGGTCCTTGGTCCCTGTTGGGGTTCCTCGCTTGACAACTCACTTGATCCACCCAAAGACTTCCTCAATGGGATTTAGGAAGGGCAAATAGGCAGGGAGGAAGAGAAGATGCAAATTTGCCGTGGCCAATTGCTGGGGGCCTACTGCAATGCTGGTGTCAATTGATGGAAATTCTTCAAGAATATCTGCCACCTTGTGGAGACTAACATTATCCAGCACAACTACATTGGTGAAGCCCAGGCTCATGCGCCTAAGGTGCTCCTGGGCCAATTGGAGAAATAATAGGAAGGTCCGGCTATTGTGAGAGCCTAGTATCATTTGGTACAGCTCAACCCCCTTTGGACTGAGGTGAGCCACCATTGAGTATGCTGTGGCGCAGACTACAGCACGCCAAGCCATCCTGTCATTGGAGCCTTTGGGGACATACCCATACTCATTGCACATTGACAAGGCAAATGCTGATTTTTCAATATAATAGAATTTCACCGTCCTCTTGGATTTGAGGGCAGTGTACGCCTCAGCATAATTTTTCTGAGTCTTGATATTGGCTGGGCTGTTTCAATTGTAGGGGGATACCCCAAGCTTTTCCCAGGAAAAGCGCATTCCTTTGACTAAATGATAATAGAAGGAAATTGAGGCCTCAATCCTAAAAGCAGACTTGACCATGGCCTGTATATTTGCCAGTTTAAGATGGTAATCTTGGGTTATCCACTGGCAGATTGCCCATTTGTGCTCCTTGGTGAGCATGGTTGAAACACGCAAATATTTCTCTGCGGTAAGGACTTGGCCAGTATCAATGAACTTGTTGAAGGTCTTCAAGGCATACTTGGGATCCACACCAACAAGGGCCGCAGCCGCCTTGTAATCACCAGATTCCCACATGAACCGGAGAAGGATGATGCACGTAATGTCAGGAATGTGCTTATGAGTGGGCTTTTTAGCGGCAGGGATTGGCTTGTTGGCGTTGGGCACAACACAGGGCATGGGCACCTTGGTGTAAAACGCAGCCACTTTCTTTAACACCAGCTGTCCCTCATTGGTTTGGTAGAACTGGGGCTCCTTTTCCTCCTCCTGATTGCCATCACTGACGTAGGGCTTGTAGCTAGTATCAAGTACAGGCTTCACCTTCTCCAGCATGGCCAACGGGACTGACTCTTGCCGGTACACAACGTCAAACACATATGAAGTAAGTTCTACCTCCTTGTTTCTAACTGTTTTGGTAGTGGTGACTTTGGTGGGCTTCCGGGTCAGCTTTGGGACCCAAGGGTTAATGCTCTGCACCCTAGCAGCTTGTGCTCCTTGAACCAGCTGTGTCAGTGCAGCATCACCATGGAACTCTCCTCTCCCGCCTCCCTCCTGAGTAGGCACTTGTGTTTTACTAAGTCTATTCTTTGACCTGCAGGGGCAACTGCAACTGTGGCACACAACAGGTGCAATGGTAGTCTGTTGCTGTGTTCCTTCCATTTTGAGAATTTAATAAAATATTAAATAAAACTTAATTAAGTTACTCCCTATTTTTAATTTTTGCTTTTATCTGTTTATGGATATTCAATTAATATTTTTTCCCACCCAACATCCCAATTATAGATTTTTTATTTCTTAGTTAGTTGTTTTTGGTTTTACCACACCCATTTTAGAATACCCAAAATAATTTCCACCCATTTTCTCATATTTTATGCCAAATTAAGCACCCAACACAATATTTTTAAAATTTTTGTTTCAGATCTTGTGTCTTATTTTAGATACCTTGGTATCATTCTTGATTATAACTCATTGCACAAACTGATTGAGTGATTTCATTTACATAGTGAGTTGCTATTATGTTTTGTTTTTGGATTGAGTTTTGACACACCTTGCTTGGGTATATTTTGTCACCACTTCACATAGTAAACATATGTACACCAAAAGTCAACTCACACCGTTTTGTTTGTGAATCCATGTATTTTGGATTATATTTTTAATAGTTTTGCTTTGCGCGTGAGTACTTTGTTGCTGTGTTGACCCATTTTGCCCATTAACGCCAATAAACCCTGTTAACAGAGTGTATATTTTAACCTGAGAGTTGGATTTTGTTTAAATCTGAGGTATTTTTTGGTTGTTGCCATAGCTTTTAAAACTACTGTATGTCTTTTTTAAATTATTTACTATTTTGGCTGTTAAAAGATAATTAATGATATCTAAAGTAATTTTTTAATATAAAATTGATAGCTTTATTATGATTGCTACTTTTCATTAAAGAAGTATGAGTGTATGCTTTGTAAATACTCTTTTATATTATTATCAAGGCTTTATTAGAGGTTTGTACCTTTTATTATGCATTATATTTTGACATTTAAGAAACTGGAGATTAATTAAAGTACTTTTAAGAGCTGTTGAGATACACAGACAGACCCAAACATAGACCACCAAGTTTTCTCACTTAAAAAATCAACAATTTATACATGTTAACTATAAAATTAGCCCACTTAAGATTTCTTTTGTGCATGGTTTCTGTGCGCTCAGCACTTGGTTTTGGTTATCTATCTCAACAGCTCTAGAAGCACTATATTTTTTCCACGTAGTGAAACTGCAGCTCTTTTTAAATTCTTTATTTTTAGCATATATTTTGAAAGCCAAATAACATTAAAATTCCCCATATTAATAAATATTAAGTACATGTTATAATAAATATCTTTGGTTCCTGAACTTTATTTTGTAGTTTATAGGCTTAATATATTCTTCTAGCAGCACACTTTTTTACTAAGATACAGTCTTTATTTGTTGGTGATGCATATTTCATTTATTAACATATTGATATCAATTATTTTTAAATATATTTTAATTCTATATGGTACTCTGATTTGTGATATCATTACTTACTATTTTTGATAATATAGTGTCTGATTTTGTAGATTTTTTAGTTATCTAATATGATATTATTTCAGCTTCATAGCATTTGATTTGATTTGATTGCATTTTATTTTTATGGGTTAGTATCCTCTGGTAAGCTATATTGCTTTTGATTTTAGTGGAAAACATCATAAATGAAACTACTGTAATATGGTCTAAAATTGATTAATTATGAATTTCTAATAGATTTTTGTTATCTCAGAAAGTTAATTAATTGTATTGGTCTTTTAAAAGAGGAACCCTCTAATTTTATGAGCAGAAGAAATTTAAAAAATATATAGTGGCTATTATATATTAAAATAGTTTAGGTGGTGCTGGAGTTTTGCAGATGGGAGGGAAATAAAAATTATTATAAATATTCTATTTGGGTGAAAAAGATTTTGAGGAGAGACAGGACACTTCTTTATCACAATTAGCTTTAAACTTGACCATAACCATTAAACCATGAAGATTATTTAAAAATTTTTTAAGCAAATTATAATTTCTTGATAGAGAACTTAAAACTAAGTAGCTTTAAAATATACTTTTTAACATTTATTAATCATGTGAAAAGAAGTTAAAACTTAACATTCAAAATAATAGCTAATAAAAGTTTAAATCAATGTAGTCAAAGAGATTACCTTAATAGGAAAAAGATGAATTTTGGGTAAAATAGAGCTAGTTGGATCAAAGAGATAAATTGGACAAACAATTTTTTGGTAAAAAACTGTTTACTCTGAAAAAACTTACCCAACCCAGGATCTGCTGTAGGCAGAAATCTGGGGCTTGAAATCAAGGTTAGTATTTTGGAAAAGATGACTTAACTAAAACATGATCTGCTACAGGTAAAAATGTGTTTTCTAAAAAAGGTTGATAATCAGAAAAAATGACTTACCCAACCCAAGATTGGCTTCAGGGAAAAATCTGGCTTTTTAAATCTAGGTTGGTAATTTAGTGAAAAAAACTTACCATCCCAAGATCTACTGTAGACTAAGTCTATCTAAAAGTTTTGAAGGTTAGTAGTTTATTGGAAATGATTATCTGTTCAAATGCAGATTTATTTTAATAGGTTTTAAGAATCAAAACATTGCTTACCAAACTTTAATCTACTTTAGGGCAAAAACCTGGTTTTTAAATTTATGTTAGTAAATTTGATTTGTTAAAATGACTTACCCACCCCAAGATCTGCTGTGGACCAAGTCTATCTAAAAGGATTTGAAGAAGATTAGTAAATTTAATGAAAAGCTTACCTGAAATTAAGCCTTGTATTGATTTTTAATTAGTTTTTTTTTTAAAAATTATTACCTTTATAAAACAAAGTTAGCTTCAAATTTTTTTAAAAAAATATGCTTACATTGTTTATCCTTGATTAACTATGCTTAAAACAGTTAGTATTATGTGTATATTTCAAAGCTTACCATTGAGTTGAAGTGAATCTATTAAGTTTGAGTTGAGAAAGTTAGTATTGTGTTTAGTGAAGGCTTACCATCTGCTTAGTACATCTAATCTTATCTCCTAGGCTTAAAATTGTCCAATCATAATGGATAGTGGGAGTTTGTCTTCCAATAATTTTTACTAAGTTTTTATATTCAATTTTGACTCTCTTACCTTAATATCAAACTGTAATAGTCTACATCTGTTTTTATAAGAAT
Organism: Entomophthora muscae; assembly: GCA_014839935.2. Classification (NCBI taxonomy): domain Eukaryota; kingdom Fungi; phylum Entomophthoromycota; class Entomophthoromycetes; order Entomophthorales; family Entomophthoraceae; genus Entomophthora; species Entomophthora muscae. The sequence goes on along the minus strand of QTSX02002343.1, from coordinate 65,871 downwards.
CTACTTTAAATCAAACTGCTGCAGATAGGTATGCTGTGAGACACTGCCAAGTGTCCCGCAACTCCTCCTACAGCAGCATCTACTACCAAAACTTTCCTATCATTTAGGCATGATAATATTATTGTTGGCCCAGTTTGGATGTAACAACTGGAAAGATTTTATAAGTAAAAACATAGTAAAAAGCTTCCTCTGGGATGCAAGCGGTCTATAATAGACAAGCGTGGTGTGGCAGGCAGGATGCCAAAAGAACAAAGCTGAGCTACGCCTGCTTTGCCCTTTTACAGCATCCCACCTAGGTACACATTCAGGTATCCTAGTTGAGTCACATTTTTTTGTTTATTTAAATCAGTGGCCTTTTAAAACTATTTTGTTAAACTACAGTTGGTAAAAGGAAAGGTGTGTCAGGCAGGCTGCCAAAAGAGCAAAGCTGTGATACGCTCAGCTTCACTCTTTTACGGCAGCCCGCTGATGTGTTTCCAGTTATATCTGGTTAAAAAGCGTTTAATGATGGTTGCTGGTATGTACTTCTAGCCTATAGCTGGTAAAAGGAAAGATGTGCAGGCAGGCTGCCAAAAGAGCAAAGCTGTGCTACGCTCAGCTTCACTCTTTTATGGCAGCCTGCTGATATGTGTTTCCAGTTATAGCTGGTAAAAAGCGTTTGGAGATGGTTGTTGGTATGCATTTCTAGCCTATAGCTGGTAAAAGAAAAGATGTGCAGGCAGGTTGCCAAAAGATCAAAGCTGTGCTATGCTCAGCTTCACTCTTTACAGCAGCCTGCTGATATGTGTTTCCAGTTATATCTGTTAAAAAGCGTTTAATGATGATTGCTGGTATCCATTTCTAGCCTATAGCTGGTAAAAGGAAAGATGTGCAGGCAGGCTGACAAAAGCGCAAAGCTGTGCTATGCTCAGCTTCACTCTTTTACAGCAGCCTGCTGGTACGTGTTTCCAGTTATATCTGGTAAAAAGCGTTTAATGATGGTTGCTGGTATGTATTTCTAGCCTATAGCTGGTAAAAGGAAAGATGTGCAGGCAGGCTGCCAAAAGAGCAAAGCTGTGCTATGCTCAACTTCACTCTTTTATGGCAGCCTGCTGATATGTGTTTCCAGTTATAGCTGGTAAAAAGCGTTTGATGATGGTTGCTGGTATGCATTTCTAGCCTATAGCTGGTAAAAGGAAAAATGTGCAGGCAGGCTGCCAAAAGAGCAAAGCTGTGCTACGCTCAGCTTCACTCTTTTATGGCAGCTGCTGGTATGCGTTTCTAGTCTCTAACTGTAAAAAGCATTTAATGATGGTTGCTGATATGCATTTCTAGCCTATAGCTGGTAAAATGAAAAGATGTGCAGGCAGGCTGCCAAAAGGGCAAAGCTGTGCTACGCTCAGCTTCACTCTTTTACGGCAGCCCACTGATATGTGTTTGCATTTATAGCTGGTAAAAAGCATTTGATGATGGTTGCTGGTATGCATTTCTAGCCTATATCTGGTAAAAGGAAAGATGTGCAGGCAGGCTGCCAAAAGAGCAAAGCTGTGCTATGCTCAGCTTCACTCTTTTACGGCAGCTGCTGGTATGCGTTTCTAGTCTCTAACTGTAAAAAGCCTTTATTGTTGGTAGGCTATCAAAAGAGTACAGCTCTGCTACACTTAGCTTTATTCTTTTACAGCAGCCCAATGATGTGTTTCTAGTCTCAGAGCTGATAATTAGCTTTGTTTGAATTAAAGATAATTATATTATTTACAATGTTTTTAGCCAGGGTTAAAAGCTTAGCAGAAATCAGTGAGTATGAAGCTATGAGTGGTGAGCATGGTACTAAAAGAGAACAGTTGTGTTATGGTTAGCTTTCTCTTTTACAGCTGCTCACTAGTATCTTTCTGTTAGTCTAGCAGAAAGACTTTTTGATAGTTTCAGCAAAAATTTTAATTTTGTTCATAATTCTTGTTTTCTAAGATGATTTAGTAGTTTTCAAAAATACAGTTTTTTATTATAAAAGTTATAGTTGTTTTGATTGTGCAACTTAAATCAGAGAAGTATAAGGAGATGCTATATAGCTATCTCTATTAAACTATCAGCAAGGTCTTATTTAGCAATGCTATTTTTTATTATGGATTATACTTTTGATATTTAAGAGATGTAAGATTGAATAATTCTTACATTATTTTGAAACTACAATACTTTTGAAATGAATTTTATTTTAAATAACAGTTTTTGAATTCCAAAGGGCAAATCAATACCTTTATTTTTAAATTTTAAGCATTTAATATAAATATATATCTTCTCTGGCTTAGCTGATGTATTTTATAAGCATTATCATATGATGCAATTTTTTTAACTGAAATATGTATGTTTTTTTAGTTTATTTTGTTTAATTTTTGGTCTGACATTTTCATCTTTTTTATTGTAGCCCTAAAATAAGTATTTTTTATGCCATTAGATTCCACTTATAAGCTAATACTTTTTAATTTTTTAGCAGTATCTGAGATAGTTGTGGATATTTCTGTTGCAACATCTTTGATTACGCCCTCTTGGGGAATTAAGGCCCCGAGTAAATCACCAAGCAGCTCACCAAAGGGTACACCACCCAGTCAATAAACTGGTGGCACCATTACCAGTTAACCATCTATGACAGGAATCTCTTAATTCAGGTCCTAAATGGAACACAACTTGGTTAAGCCTCATGACTCAAGAGGAACATTACTCAGATAAGCCCCATGACCTCCATGACATACATGAACAACATGTGGCTTATCATGATACTATATATTAACCTATATTCTTATTTAATAAAGTATCATTCTCTTCTTAATCTTCCCCTTTATTTTGTTTATTATACTTCCCAGAAGTATAAACTTGACAGTGGTAGCACAGGTAGGTTATTCATACCTACCCAACTCAAAGGAAAAAATCCTCCCAAGAAAAGAACCCAAGCAATGTCACTCCCTAACAATTGGAGAGATTACAAAGTAGGACAAGACGTCCTCCAGGCCTTGTCATCTACAATAATCTCCTTGTATCCATTGACCAGTACAATGCTATTAAAACCTGCAAACTGTTCCCTACCATGCCAGCCATAACAGCACCTATGCAACCTGAGATATCCAATATAGTGTTTCAGCGTTTACATACTGCTGAGATTGGCGCCTTTGCAGGACTACACCGTGAGAATGCCCTGCTTTGGATCAATAGAACCAATAGCAAGTTCAAACAGGTGGAGTACCCCCAAAGACTTTGGGTTATCAAAACTGCCCTCCGCGTCACAGGGAATGCCTCATGTTTTGTTACCAAATGGCTGGCTTAACATCCTGACCAGAAGGAAAACTGGGAAATGTTCAAAGCCGCATTCCTCAAGAAATTCTCCATGAAGGATTCAGACATGGTGATTATGACCAAACTCTGAACCTTCAAAATGACAGAAACCATTGAGGAATACATTGCCACATACAAAGGACTACATGACTGTGCACCCAACACCATCAACTTTGATGAACCTGGGCCACACCTGGACTTCTACAATGGCCTCTCTACCCATATTAGACGCCAATTTGACATGACCTGCTGCAAGAACCTTGAGGATGTATTCTTAGAGAGAAAACGCACAGCTCAGAAGTCTGACAATCTACACGCCTCCAACAAACGCAAGGAAAACCACGCCGTTAAGAGAGAGCCTTGCCCCAATAAACAAAACAACCAAGCCACCAGTACCCAACCTCAACACGGGAATTGCACTGCACTGCACAAGCCAACCAGGCCAGCACCAAAGATACCAATGAGGAGAGAAAAGCTCAGGGGAGTGCTTAGGTAAGCCGCCCTCCCCCTCTTCACAAGACTTGTACAGAGAACAGGACGTGGACTCAATCACCATGATCCAGGTTCCCTCCAGCAATCCTCTACTGTTTGCTGCCCAACCTGGAAATAAACTCCTTACCTATCCTTTATATTTTTTTAGATTCCAGGGTACAGCACTATTCAACACTAGAGCAGACCAATCACTTATCAACAAGAGTTTTGCAGACCTCATGAAGTTACCTACCATTTGAAGTAACATCAAAAGGGTCATCATGGAGGACAGCCGCAGCACACCAGTTACCCACAAGACCAGACCTTTTTGGGCCCAAATTGGAGACGTCAAAATGACAATTAGTGGTCCCATCATCCCAATCCCCAAATACAATATCATACTCTGATTAGATTGGATGTAAAAGACAAAGCCTCACATAGACTGGGACAGTGCCACCCTCACTATCCAGAGAAGAGAGGTCCACCATCATATGTACCCAACACATCTTGACACCCTTATGAGGGACTACATATTTGTAAAGATCATGGAAACAGAGAAAGAAACTGACATCAGCAAAATTGATTGGAGCACATGTACATATGAAGTCATTCACTTCAAAAACACAGAAATCCAACACAAACAGAACCCAATTAGGGACCAGCTGGTCAATGAATTTCTTTCCGTATTCCAAGAGTCACTACCCAGGCTGCCCCCTGACCGGGGTATACAACATGAGATTGACCTGAAAGGTAGTGTGTCCAAAGCACGACCCCTCTACTGCCTCACACCACAAGAAGACAACACCCTGAAAGCTTACCTTGACAAAGCACTCAAGAAAGGCCTCATCAGACCTTCAAAGTCACCCTTTGGTGCCGCTGTCTTCTTTGTAGCAAAGAAAGATGGAGGTCTCTGCCTGGTCACAGACTACAGGGCCCTCAACAAGGTCACAATAAAGAACAGGTATCCCCTGCCCCTAATTGATGACCTTTTTGATGCCCTGGGGGGGTCCCAAATCTTCACAAAAATTGATTTGACAGCAGGATATCACCAAATTTGCGTGAAACATGAAGACATTCCAAAGATGACATTTCAAACTAAATACAGGTCCTTTGAATGTGTTGTCCTCAATTTTGGCATGACAAACGCTCCCAGCACCTTTGTAACCTTCATAAACAAAGTATTCAAGGAACACATTGGGAAAAGAGCAATCATCTACCTGGACGACATCATCATTTACAGTCCCAACCTACAGCAATACTGGGAAGACGTCCGCGCAGTTCTCTGTACCCTGCAGGAAAACCAACTAGTTGCCAAATTGCCCAAATGTGAGTTCTTCTCAATTAAACTCCCCTTCCTTGGTCATATCATTAGCAAAGACAGCATCAAGCCCAATCCAGACAAGATACACGCCATAACAGAAATGCCAGCCCCAAGGAACAAGAGCAAACTCCGCACTTTCCTTGGAATGGTAGCCTATGTACGCAGGTTCATCCCTGACTTGGGCACCCTAACAGCTCCCCTATCAGCCATCACTGGGAAAACAACCAAGTTTGTCTGGACACCTTTATAAGATCAGCATTTCTTCCAACTGAAGGAACACATGGTCACCACCCCCATCTTACAATACCCAAACTGCAAGAGCATCTATGAGCTGGAAACCGACACCTCTGATTATGCCATAGGAGGAGTCCTCCGTATCCAAACGGCCCAGAAAGACTTCCTCCCTGTGACATATGAATCCAGGAAGCTATTGGACGGCAAACAAATATACCCTATGCACAACAAGGAGCTGGTCACCATCATACACTGCCTCATGAAATGGCAATGTTATCTAGAAGAAGCCCAGACGTTCAAGGTACTCACCAACCACAAGTCATTAGTATTATTTAAAACACAACAACACCTGTCAAGAAGCCTGGCAAATGGATGAGTCTCATACAGAGATATCCCATGCAAATTGAATACAATTCAGGTGGAGAGATGCTTACTGCAGACACCCTATCAAGGCTATACAATAAACACATCCTTTGCACCAATGGCAACCCCAACTGGCCCATGTTAATCATGGGGAATCTCCAGGAAGGGTTCCCACCTGGCACACCAATGGAAATCCAAGAGAAATTCCTCAAGAACAAACATCTTTTAAAAAAACGTATATGGTACCCTTCACTGAATCCTTCCAAATGATGACACTGTACCCTACGTTCTGTCAACACAAAAGATTGACACAATCCTCCGTTATCACAGAGACTTGGGACACAACCGTAGCAGAAACTTGCATGAATATCTCAAGACCCGCTACTGGTGGCCCAATATGCTAGATGATATCAGAGAAGTACTGGAACAATGTGAGGTCTGTGAAAAGTACGCCCAAACCAAAGCTCAACCCAAGTCAGTAGTACCCGTATTCATCACACAGCCCTTCAAGGTAAGGTTGTTAGATATTGTGGGACCTATGCCTGGTGAAAGAAAAGGCAAGAAGTACATCATCACAGCCATTGACTATGCAACCAGGTGGACTGTGGCACAGGCCATAAAAGAGCACAAAGGCAATGACGTGAGACAATTCATTGGCAAAGAAATCATAGCTAAGTTTGGAAAGCCTGACCTTTTAATCACAGATGGAGGCACTAAACTTAAAGCTATTGACACCAATATATATCTTGCCAAAAATGGGATAAATCACGTCACAGCCAGCCCATATCACCCATAAGCAAATGGATACGTAGAACAACTAAACAGCTCTCTAGTGGAAGCCCTCAGTAAGTTGTCTGCCAACAATCCAAAAGCCTGGGTTGATATGCTACCAACCGCCCTTATGGTCTTCAGAACACAAGTCAACCACAATACAGGCAAAAGCCCTTATGAACTTGTCTATGGTCAAAAACTTTCACTTGTCAGTACAACCACGGGGCCAAGACTGCCACTTCCAAAGAAGATACCAGACAGCAATGACCCAAAAGTACTACAAGCCAGAAAGGACCAAGAGACAATGGAACAACAAAGAGTTCAGCAAGAAGCAATCCCATTACAACAAGAAAGGTTCCAAGTTGGAGACAAGATCTGGGTTGTCAACCACAACCAACACAAATTAGACCCAGGGTTATGTGGACCAGGCATTGTCATGGAAGTGAAGCCCAATAACACCTACCTCATCAAAGGGATTGGAGCCCAAACTGAACTAAAATGTATGCATCATGATTGACTTTGTTTGTATAAGGCAAGAGCAGCCTAACAAAATTCAAGACTCCCTGTGCCTAACGCCAAACTGGATCAGTATCAAGCCTGTATACCAGACACCCTCAAAAAGATTCCCAAGGCTCTGCCTTCCAGCACCCCAGGGGGAGATGTTGCAACATCTTTGATTACGCCCTCTTGGGGAATTAACGCCCCAAGTAAATCACTGAGCGGCTCACCAAATGGTTCACTGCCCAGTCAATAAACTGGTGGCACCATTATCAGTTAATCATCTATGACGGGGATCTCTCAATCCAGGTCCTAAATGGAACACAACTTGATTAAGCCTCATGACTCAAGAGGAACATTACTCAGATAAGCCCCATGACCTCCATGACATACATGGATGACATGTGGCTTATCATGATAATATATATTAACCTATAATCATATTAAATAAAGTATCATTCTCTTATTAATATTCCCCTTTGTTTCATTTATTATACTTCCTAGAAGTATAAACTCAACATTTCTAAAACATTTTTCTTCATTTGGCTGGGTTTAATTTCTTTAGCATATTTATTCTTTTAATCTATAGCAAAAAGCTCAGAAATAAAAGGCATCCCATTTTTTAAAAAAATTAATGATATTTTAATTCTTTAGGGGATGTATTTCTTTGGTTGGTAAACAACAAAGTAGCTTTAATACAGAGATCTTTAAAAATAATAAGGCAAATACAATTAATAAAATAACACCTATAATAAAATACTCTTTTTTTAAGCAATACAGTTGTTTTAGATCTTTTAAAGTTGCCAAGTATTTTTTTGAAACTATGCTAGTCAGATCTAAAAACTGAAAACAAATGCCAAAAATATTTTTAAAATCTACAGCATAAAATAAGCTAAGCATAAGTCTTGCTATAACAATTTAAAAGTTCTTGAGTGATAATATGTAGTTTTGGCAATGAATCTTTGCAAAGTATCCACCAAGTGTTTCTTTTAAAAACTAATAGGTGCAAAAGATAAAAGAAAATAATTAAATTTTTAATAGGTAATTTTAAGCAATTAGTTCAGGATATATTACTAAAAAAGTAGTAAGTTAAATTTGGGTTTAAAAGGTTAGTTGGATAAAAAACTGAATTAGATAAACAGCTTTTTTTGTAAAAATATCTATTTAAACTAAAAAAACTTATCCACTCCAGGATCTGCTTTTGGCAGAAATCTGGGGGTTGAAATCAACATCAATAAAAATTAGTGAAAAATGACTACCCAACCCCAAGATCTGGTGGAGGGGGAAAGTTTGTGGGTTTTTTTTAAAAAAAAGGTTAGTAAGTTATCATAAAGCTTACCTGGCCCAAGATTGGCTTTATGATAAAAATCTGGGAGTCCCTAATAAAGTTAGTAAATTTAGAAAATTGGCTTACCTAAATCAAGATCTGCTTGTGGGCAAAAGTCTGGTTTTTTAAATCTAGGATGGTAATTTAGTGAAAAGAAAAACCAAACCACAATCTGCTTTAGACTAAGTCTATCTAAAAGGAAACTAAGGTTAGTATTTTTAAGAAAAGACTTACCTGAAATGCAGCTTGATTGAAAAATATTAGTGATTAAAACTTTGCTTACCATTCTCATATTTAACTTCAGGGCAGAAATCTTAATCTTTTAATCCAGGTTAGTAAACTTGATGAATAAATAACTTACCCACCCCAAGATCTGCTGTGAATCAAGCTCATCTAAAAGGGTTTGAAGAAGGTTAGTAAATTTAATGTAAAGCCTACCTGAAATGCAGAATTAACTTGAATTTTGAATTGAATTAGTTTTTTTTAGAATTATTACCTTTAAAAAACAAAGTTAGCTTCAAAACTTTTAAAAAATATGCTTACCTTGAGTATCACTGATCTATTATGCTTAAATAAGTTAGTATTATGTGTATATTTTGAAGCTTACCTTTGTTTTGAAGTGAATATATTAAGTTTTAGTTGAGAAAGTTAGTATTATGTTTAGTAAAGGCTTACCTTGAACATCAAATTCCAATTTTATCTTCTAAGCTTAAAATTGGAAAATCATAGCAGATGATGGCATCTTGTCTTCCAATCATTTTTAGTAAGTTTTTATTATCATTTTTGACTGTCTTACTTTTTCATCAAACCAAACCAATTTACATCCGCCTCCCATATTCTTTACTCTAATTGACATTGCTGCAGGTAGGGATGCTGTGAGACACTGCCAAGTGTCCCACAACTATTCCTGCAGCAGCACCTACTATCAAAACTTTCCTATCATTTAGGCGGAACTGATACTGTTGTTGGCCTTGTTTGGACTTAAAAACTGGAAAGATATTCTAAGTAAAAACATATTAAAAAGCTTCCTCCAGGATGCAAGCGGTCTATACTAGACAAGTGTGGTGTGGTGGGCAGGATGCCAAAAGAACAAAGCTGAGCTTTGCCCACTTTGCCCTTTTTCAAGCATCCTGCCTGGGTACGCGTCCAGGTATCCTAGTTGAGTCACATTTTTTTGTTTATTTAAATCAGTGGCCTTTTAAAACTATTTTGTTAAACTCTAGTTGGTAAAAGGAAAGGTGTTTCAGGCAGGCTGCCAGAAGAGCAAAGCTGTGCTACGCTCATCTTCACTCTTTTATAGCGGCCCACTGATATGTATTTCCAGTTATATCTGGTAAAAAGCGTTTAATGATGGTTGCTGGTATGTGTTTCTAGTCTATAGCTGGTAAAAGGAAAGATGTGCAGGCTGGCTGCCAAAAGAGAAAATCTGTGCTACGCTCAGCTTCACTCTTTTACGGCAGCCCACTGGTACATTTTTCTAGTCTATATCTGGTAAAAAGCATTTGATATGGTTGCTGGTATGTGTTTCTAGCCTATATCTGGTAAAAGGAAAGATGTGCAGGCAGGCTGCCAAAGGAGCAAAGCTATGCTACGCTCAGCTTCACTCTTTTACGGCAGCCCACTTATATGTGTTTCCAGTTATGGCTGGTAAAAAGCGTTGATGATGGTTGCTGGTATGCATTTCCAGTCTATAGCTGGTAAAAGAAAAGATGTGTAGGCAGGCTGCCAAAAGAGCAAAGCTGTGCTACGCTCAGCTTCACTCTTTTACGGCAGCCTGCTGGCATGTGTTTTCAGTTTATAACTTATTCAGTGATATTGACTCTAATAGTTGATTTTTAATAGCATTTTAATCTTTAGTGTTATAACTTTATTATGATGAAAATTATCAGCATTTATTAATATTGTGTGTAAATAAAGGTTTATTGTGCTAAAAGATGTATTTAAAGGCTTACTCAGGCTGAGGAGCTTGACAGAGAAGGACTTCTGGATATACAACATTTTGGGTCTGACTGCAATTATGATCTGGATCAATTAAGGCTATGATGCCTTGCAAATCAGTAGTATGGGAAAGAGAAACATAGAGCTGGCCATGAGAAAAGGGGTCATGTGTGAGATCAACACCTAAATGGCTCAAGGACTGACCTTGAGATTTGTTGAAAGTCATGGCAAATCCTAGGCAGATTGGAAACTGGCAGCGCTGTAGAGTAAAATGAAACTCTTCCTCCTCAACCATTGTTAGACAGGGAATAAGACAGCGGCGGCCCTGATAAATCCCAGAGATAATTGTGACTTCAATTGTGTTTTTGGAAAATGGTTGTGACTATGGTTATTGTACCATTGCATAGACCTTCAGTGGCATAAATATTTCAAAGGATCATCACTGGAGCGCCAACCTTCAGGGTGAGGCGGGATAGGGGTAAGCTGCTGCAATTAAGGGTCTGCATGACCTCAGCAGTAACCAAATCAGCATCATCTCCTTCTCCTGGGTCAGCATAGTTCTTGGCATTGTAGACATGTGAAGCTCCAGGGCAAGTGTTTATGAATTCTAGAGTTAAACTCAACAACTTGGCGGTTGGTGACAGTTGTGATGCCACAGTCTTTAAAGAATACAGCTGCATTATTGGGGGTTAGGGCTCAAAGCTGTTCAGGAGGATAGATGGCCTGGTTAAGCTGCACAGATCTGGCAACTTGGATAATAAAAGGAGGCAAGTGTATCAATCCATAAACCCTAGCATTAAAGGATAGCTCTTTCAGGTACCAGGCATAAACCTCATTCTCTTTAGTCTGATGCAGCCGCATGTTTTGGTTCAGAAACAAAATCTGAAGCTGGGGCCAAATTCTTGACTGCTGGATGCAGGCTTCAACCTGTTGAGCATGACCACCATGTCAGATCATCAGAAGTGTCCGTTTAAAATCACCTCCAAAAACCACAGGGATCCCACCAAATAGAGCTTTGTTGTTGCAAACATCCCAGAGGGTACGCTCAACGGCCAGCACAACATTCTTATGCTGCATAGGGGCCTCATCCCATATGAGTAAGGTTGTCTGACGTAACTGGGTAGCCAGCTGAGATTGATACCCAATGTTGCAAACTGAGTTCTCATCCAGGTTATGAGGCACCTTAAAAGTTGAATGGGCAGTCTGTCCCATTGGCAGAAGGCTGGCAGCTAAGCCAGTTGAGGCAACACAGATGACATGCATACCCTGATCACAGTAATGGGCAGCCAGAGCTTGGTAGAGGAATGTTTTCCCAGTACCCCCATAGCCTTGAAGGAAAAAGTGTGCATGGGTGGGATTCTGGGCAATCTGCTCAGTAATCTGGGTGAAAGCTGCCTGTTGGTCAGCATTAAGTTGGTCTGGCTGAGCTTGAGGCAGTTCAACTGGGGGATTAAAATCCTGAACCAGGTTTCTGGGATCTTCTCATCCTTGATTGTAGTTAGGAAGATGGTAAGCTTCTAAGCTTTGACCAAACTTTTGAAGCTCACAGGCAATTAAAAAAAGTCCATAATCAAGATGGGGATCTTGGAAGCCCTCTGGAACAGTCAGAAACTGCAGCCAGCGCTCCAAATCATCACAAAAGTTCTTCCAAAACTCATTCCAAATCCTCAAGCCATTGGTAATGTCTCCAGAGGTGAGGCTCTGAACAAATAGGAGCCGCTGTCTGTGGCCAGAGTGGGTTTCAGCAGTCTCCTGAAAGGCAATTTGCCAGTACTCATCATTGCAAAGCAGACCTAAAGCCTCACATGCCAGGCAGTTGGTGGCATAGGTTACGCGCTTAAGGCCTTCACCAACAGTCCTTAGGTCAGCAAAGCTTGTGTATCCATGCTGAATGTTTAAGAGGAGCCGTACAAAGAAGTGTTCTCCTTGATTGGGGCTAACATTGTACATACGTCCAAACTGCTCATGCTGCTGACGCCTTCTACAGATCTGGTTTGTAGCATTCCAGGTGTAATATTGGGGAAAATCTGAATATAGCAGATGTCATCCATTCTTGTTCCAAGAATTATAAAACATCCAGCCCATGAGAGTTGTTCTAGGGGGGTTCTCTACCTGACAAAGGACATCATCACTGGGAGCAAAGTAGACCATCTGTTGGTTCTCAGCATGAATAGCCAAACAAATAATTCAAGGATTAATTGAGTGATGAGGGAACTCCATCAGCTCCCAGACAGCCCTTGGCAGAGCAATGTATCAGCCATGGAGATGCTGGCAGACATTGTTATTTACAGCATTGGGATGCTGGCACACAATTTCAGCTAAAGGTGCCTGACCCTCAATTGTTGCTGTGTACATGTCTTCTCTCTTTGAGATATATTTTAGGATGTACTTGATTGTTTGGAGGTTGACACAGGCTTCAACATTAATATGTGCCTTGTACTTCCAGATAAGGGCTGGAGAGTACAGAACAACCCAGCTGTTGTTGACGGCAATGTTATCACGTCCTGTCACAGTCTTCAGTCCAACCGCATTCTGGGGGCTGCGGCGCCTATAATTTGGGTACCTATTGGCAGGTAAGACCGCCTCATCTTGAAACTGCTTAGGAAAGTACTTCAAGAAGCGGCAGTCAGTTGGAAAGTCATGCATGCAAGATGCATTTTGATTCTGATTGCATGGGGTATAGATCATATAGCTCAATACCAAACACCTAGCTCATTGTGGTAAGGGGTAACCGCCATGGGGGAGATCTCAGCCCAAATCAGCTGGTCAATGTTCTGAGGCTTCATGTAAAAGTTGTTTGTTGAGTGGAGAAACAGGACACAGTGCATGTGGGGTAGGCCTCGCTTCTGATATTTCATGACACAGAAGTGCCCCAGGTAGGGACCGAAAAATCCACGCCGCATATCCTGGATCAGCTCCTTGATCTTAATATAAAATACATGGGCAATAATATCAGGCCGGTCCATAGGATTCTCACGGGGGCCTAGCTCACGTCTAATCTCCTCCCAACTACCATTTGCTGTAAACGTAATAAAGAGAGTGGGCTTCCTAAGATGACAGACAAAGCACATCACATCCTGATAGAGCTGCTGCATATGATGACATGAACCAATGTGCAAAGAGGGGAGAATAGTACAATGGCCAACTATTTCATGGGGATTGTCATTATCAGTCCGCGTATAGTAATCTGTAAGGTTGTTATAAAACTCTGCTCTGAAGACATATAGATGGTTTTCAATATACTGTAGGCGTATCATATTGAAAGAGGCCCAGGCATTAGCAACAAACTGCTGAAACAGGCGGCGGGCAAGAAAAATTATGGCTGGCTGAGTATTTTGCTGAAACAGGCGGTAACAATAATAGTCACGCATGCTGAGCCGGCAAGCTGTAGGTATATCCCCATCCATGTGATGCAAGCCAAAGCTAAAGCCCAAGTCACCCCAGGGAAAGAGAAGGACATAATGAGTTGGCATGTATTTAGCAACTGTTGGATCAATTCTTTCAGTGCGTCTATCACGTAAGCGCATCAAGACATGCCGCCAGTTACGGTCACCATCCTTCTCAACAGCCAAGGCAGGGGGCAGCAGAGCAGCAATCTGAGGCTGCTGGGGCAAATTATAGGTGCGACAATCATTGCCTGCTTCAACTGTCAAGTTTAAGTTAGGATGAAGATAGGCTGCAGTATCAGGATGTGCTCTGGTATACTCTTGGACAATATCAGTGGCAGTACAATAGATCCAAACAAAGGGATTAACTTGACAGATTACACAATCAAGCAACTGCATTATCTCACCATCAAGCCCAGGGTTTCTCTGCATGCGCCAATGCAAGGCAAGCTCAGGATCAATGAATTAAAGCTGGTTATACACATGGTTCTGACCCTCAGCAGGAAAAAAAGAGTATTGAACATGATATAACTACCCATGAATAAAGTAGGGAACACAGTGAGGAAATTCTCCCAAGCAACAGTCTTGCTCTAAAAGTTATCAGTTAGATGAAAATTGAAAATAGTTACCTGCAATGAGTGAGTTCATTGCCAAGGCAGCATTGTACTGGCAAATGTTTTCAAGAAAGTTAGTTGCCTGGGGGGTGCGTTGAGTGTACAGGACATGAATCTCTTCAGGAATTGGTTGAAGCAGGGGCAGCTGAACGGTTCCATCATTGCAGCAAAGGGTAAACTTAAGGTGAGCAGGTCTAGTAACCCAGGTACCCTCATAGGCCCAGTGTAAAGCTTGGCACTGCTCACACACTGCATTCATCAAGTCTATATTTAGAGAAACCCAGGTATCTCTTCTATTAAAAAAAAGCATCAGGATTCTCTCCAGCAAGGTTTTCAATGACAGCAGCCCTTCTCTCAGCAGGCTGCTGAGCTCTAATGTTGCAACAGATTTTACAGGTTCTAACCTGGCAACCATTGGGAAGACGGAACTGAGTAGTAGCATAATATAAAAGGCAATCTATACAGCGCTGAAGGTTTGGGTGACGTTGGCCACCCTGATCTGGGTTGGCTAACAGATGCTGAAGATTTTGTGCCTCAAAATCTTCAATATTAAAATTTCTTCTAGCAATTTTTAAGCTTTTCTTATAAGTAACAATAAGTGTAAATTTGCAGATACACAGTTAAGCCCCAAAGAAGCCCAATAAGGGCTTCTTTGGGGCTGTCATCTCTTTATTATATAAGCAAAGTTATAGGCTAAGCAGTGAAGATTTTCTGTCATTTAAAGCTTAGTAAATCATATATGAACCTGTTTTTTAACTGAAATAGTCAGAAAAAATCCTCAAAACTATCCAAAACATTGAAAAGTGCAATTGTGAGCATTTCTAATAAAGTTATATTCTTTGTGCAAAGCTTTTTATTTATTGTCCTTAGATTTTTTGTATAGAAATAGAAATATGTTTCTTCTTATAAATAATTCATCTTTATTTAATAGCTTGTTTAAATCTGGGGCAGGTTTATGAAAGATTACCACATATTATTTAAACCTGGGTCAAGTTTATGAAAGAATTACCACAGATCAAC
This sequence comes from Entomophthora muscae, assembly GCA_014839935.2. Classification (NCBI taxonomy): domain Eukaryota; kingdom Fungi; phylum Entomophthoromycota; class Entomophthoromycetes; order Entomophthorales; family Entomophthoraceae; genus Entomophthora; species Entomophthora muscae. Next base: position 50,628 of record QTSX02002343.1, on the reverse strand, counting down.
AGCAAATTAGATATATGTTTATATGGGTTAGTATCTTTTAGTTTTTTAAAATTACCTTTTATAAAAAACTGGTTGTTAGAATCAGTTAAATTTACTATTAACCTCAATAGATCAAATTAAAGCCCTGCACATGATCTGCAGCAGGTAAAATAGGGGGTTTTTTAGATAAAGTTTAGTGGTTTACACAAAAAAATGTCTTACTCAGCCCAAGATTGGCTTCAGGGCTAAATTCCAGGTTTTTTAACCTAGATTTGCAAATTTGATAAAAAAGACTTACCAACCCCGAGTTCTGCTGCAGACCCTTCCATCTAAAAGGATTTGAATGCTAGTGTTTTTTGTTTGGAAATACTTACCTTAAATGAAGCTTTATTTAAAAAGGTTTGAGAAACAAAACAATCCTTACCAACCCAAGTCCAAATCAGGGCAAAGATCTGGTTTTTCAATCTAGGTTATTTAATTTAGTAAAAAAAGCTTACCTAACCTTGATCTAGTTTGGGACAAAGCTCTGTCAAAAAAGAAAAGAATTTAGTAGTTTATTAAATTTAATGATGAAATGCTTACTTGAAATTAGCTTCAATTTGAATCTCTAAATGAATTAGTTTCTTTTAACTTCTAGTTACCTTTTTAAATTTAAATTAGCTTCAAAACTTTTAAAAGTATGCTTACCTTAAATATCTTTGATCAATTACGCTTCAAAAAGTTAGAATAGTGCATGTTTTGAAGCTTACCTTTTGAGTTCTAAATGATCTATATTATTTAGAAATGAAAAATTTAGTATTGTATCTGACTAAAGCTTAGCTTGCTTAGTCAATGCTAATCTTATCTTCTTGGCAGAGAAATAAATGGGATCAACCAATCATAATTGATGAAAGCATTCTAAGCTCCAATAGATGTCAGTAAGTTTTAAAGTAGAAATTTGAATGTCTTACCATAATATCAAACCGGATTAGTTTACATCCACCTTCTATATTCTTTACTTATATCAACACTGCTACAGGTAGGGATGCCGCAAGACACTGCAAAGTGTCCAATAACCCCTCCTGCGGCAGCATCACCCATAAGAACCAAGCCATCCAATAGGCACAACTGATAGCGTTGTTGGCCATGATCAGACGTAAAATCCAGAAAGTTCTTCCAGCCAAAAACATAGTAAAAAGCCTCACTGGGGACTTGGCAGGGTAAAGAAGATGACACTTCTAAATGTTTAAAATTATAAAATGATTCTGACACAATTGGCCCAGAGCCAGGGAAGACCTTTTTGCTATGATCTTATGCTTTATCTGGTTCAGTTTTAGCTAGCGTTGCTTGGGGTCCCACTTGAGTAGCACAGACACTGTCTTGTGAAGATGGCCTAATATCAGATATTAACTTGAAATAAGGACAGGTAGAGCAACCACAGTTGTGGCACCTGCACCAATCATTGTCAGAAGCATAATTAAAAAATAAATCAGTTTTACAAGACAACAGGGTAGTGAATTAGTCAAGCTCACAAAAGTTATTTACATCTAGTAACAGAACAGAAACTGGTTACACATGACCAATCTATTGCAACACTGGAAGGATAGCTTATCTTATATTGGATGAGTGTAGGTTATTTGTAATCCAAGACTATAATCCAAGTACAAGCCTGACTTTTGTACCACAAATACTATTGGCTAGAAATTGTATAGGTTCCACCACAAATTTGAGCTGCCTTTCTTAGATATCCTTCCTGCTTTGCCCAGCAAATCAAGTCAGGAGTTGGCCCCATATCCAATTAAACCTATCCAAATATATTATCTTTAACATTGTATCTAAACCCTTCTGCTGCAAGGCTCAACAAAATATTCTAGAGCTCTTGTGAAGATGCCATTATATAACCAGTGCCTTTTTGACAGAAGATACGTTGAACCCTGAACCCACATCCACCCTGTCAGGTCTGCGGTGCAATTTTCTATAAGGCAGCCTTCATAAAAATCATGCACCTTATCTTAAAGTACCCACTTTAACTCCAACACTGTTTTTTATAACATAAATATGATATTATGACTTCATTTTCAATATTTAAAATTTTAATTTTCAGTTTTAATTAATGAAAATGATGTCATAATATCATATTTTGTTCCAAAAAAACCAGTATCAGAATTGAAGTGGATAGTTTTCTTAAAGGCTAGGGTTAGGGCTGCAGCAGATTAAAAATGTGACAATTATGGCATTTGTTGTAATTGTTGCCTCCAAGCTGTCTATTTTTTGTTCTTTAAACTCCCTGATGTCAGGGAAATCCAATTTTTTTTAAAAAAATGGTTGCAGATGGCTTTCTTTTTTATGGGAAAGCCATTATATATATTAAGAATATCTTATTGTTGAATTGGAATCAAAATATGAACTCATACATTTTATGAATTTAAAATTTAGAAGCAAAATTTAATCTATTTTCATTTCAAAAAAGACCCAAAAAACATCCTCCCGTGGATGTATACAGCTACAATCCCAGAAAAGTTGTAGCCAAGAAAGATTTCCAGAACCATTTCCAGATCTTGACCGGCTGGCCGCTTCTTTATAAAGTAGCCACTGTTCCAGATCTGCTGCAGCCCTACTAGGGATGCAGCAGACAAAGATGCAACAATTACAGTAATCACTGCAATTGCTGCACTCTGAATTGACCAATTTCAGGAACCAGATTCCCCTAGCTAGGGAGATACAAATCTTTAATGCAGAATTTGAAAAGGTAAAGGTCCCTTCTCTCCAGTTTATGGTGCCGCTTATTGACATCCAGTGAAACATTCAGGCTGAAGCCAAGGGGGTGAGACAAAACATAAAATAAATCAAGAGGATGATCCCTGAACAAGATTGGGAACAGATCCTGCTTCAGTGGCAGGATCCAGGGCACCAGACCCAGAAAAATTGGTGGCTCCAACCTTTCTAGATTTGCTTTCAGATCTGCAATGAATGGTGGCTTTATTAAAAAGCCATGACTGTTTTAGATCAATCACAATCACATAAAAGGCCAACAGAAGCCACCCAGGGATAGAAGGCATGTTATTGGCCAGTTTATTATATTAGAAGGACCTGGCTTGGGCCTTTGAATTAGTGAGCAAGTCTGGATCTCAAAAGGTGTGAACTTCCTAAGGTGGATGTAACCCTCACCTTAATAACCACTAGGTGGTTACCCATCCAAAGACTGATATATGGTTAAATCTAGCATATCAACTCAAGATATTTCATATTTTTAGGCAGAGATTGACATCAGGTGATCCTGATACATCAGGGTTGCTGCTGCATGGTGATTGGTTATTAAACTAATCATCACTGTTAAAGATGACATGATAATCCATTAGACTTAGGGGACAATATAATGACTAGACTCCACACACTGTTACAGAAGTAACAATTTTGAATCCCATTACAGGATTCAAACCTGCTTCCAGCCATCAGACAAGGGGGCAGGTAGTAGGAACCACTCCTGCTCTAGCAGTAGCTGAGGGGCCTGTCCTGGGCCCCAAAAGCTATGCCCAAGCCTTGGTGGGTTTGGTTGGGCCTGGGCAAGCTAAATTTAGCTGCCCAGAACTCCCAGTTCAAGCCCACCCTCCATTTAGTAATTTGGGGTTCCCAATTGGGAACCCCTTTTTAATCAAGTTCTTTTGCCTCAGGAATGCCTGTCAAGCCAGTCCCCAAATGGTAATCAAATTGGAAAAGACCCCATGACACATGCAGCCAAACCTCCCAGAACCAATGACCAGTAAGGCAAAGCTAGACCACCAGCAAGCCAAGCAACTGTTCCTAAAGACCCCAAAAATGATGATGAAGCAGCCATCCAACCAGAAGAATTTGAGATATCAAGCCTTGTCACCCAGATTGTCAGGAATGACAATTTGGATGCTCCTAAATCTCAAAATACAAAATCAGAGTCAAACCCTGGACAAAACCCTTTGCAGACTGTCAGACTCATAGGCTGGGAACGCAATAATCCACTACTAATCAATGAAGTTGCTGCCAGCCCACCAGCCCACCAGGACCCAAACCCTTAGCTGCCCCGCAGGATTCTGCAAGCAAACTGCCAGTGCAAGATGCCAGGAATTTCCCTGAGGTGCCAATGCCTGATAATGGCAGTTTTCCTGATGAAATAGATAAATTTCTCCCTGAAAGTTATTCCAAACTCCCCCAAAGTCCCAGGGAAGGCACTGAACCCAAAGAGGCACCCAATACCCAAATCTATAAACAGAAGGATTTGAAGTCTTCTACCCCAAAGCAACCAGTGGCAAACCGCCAGTGCCAAGCGCCACACTGCCATCTGAGACACCTGATGCTAACCCACCCAAGCCCAGAAAACCCAACCAGGTAGTGAAGCCTGGCATCGTGGTATAAATACCTGCCAGACCAAGATCAACCCCCATTGTCATTTTTAAATAAAGGTTATGAGATATTGTTTCCCCAAATATTGCCATATTTTATTCTTGCCATCTTCCAGTTAATCCCAAGATTGTCTGCCCCCCTGCCAGCTACGTACTGCCTTCCAGGTGACCCCTTTGGTCCTGTCTATTTCACAGAGTACCCCTTAAAGCCTGAGTACAAGGACTACACCGCCGACAATATACTAGCCTGGGATCTCTTGGCCAAAACTACCGAGTTAACCAGATACAACTGAAAAGGCCCTTGGTACGTTACCAAACCCCACCTTTTCAGAGATAAATACAACTTCTTTCCTGCCTACCAAATGGACATGGAGCCACCTGTCACCTCCAAACCAATGCCTGCCTCCACCGCGGAGCTCCCACTGGACCATACCAACAAGCTTTTTGGAATTGTATATATTACTCTCACGGGAGTAATAGATACTATTGTCCCAGCTGCCACTCTGTGGTTGTGGGTGGGCAAGTCAATGTCCTACCTCATTAAGTTAGCACCAATCCTTTGGTGGGCTCTGCCCACCCAGTCCACAACCCACCAGTTTCCAAACCCTAGAAAGCCAGCCAATCAGGGTTGGTTCCCTGACATTATGACAATCTATTTTAAACCTGGTACCCTGAGCCCCAAGATGTTGATTATTCTTGGGGCATCTTGTATGTCTTTTGTAATGATATCCATTTATTACACATTTATGAGGACCAAGAACCTGATCTCTTCCGTGTGGAAGAATACAAACATTGTAAATTCACTGCCACCTCTGGCTTTGGACCGCTCAATCTTTCCCCGTTGTACCAAGAAAGGTCCCAAAACCCCCGCCAAACCCCTCCATTTGTTGAATGATTTAGCTCACACGGTTGATGAGAGGTTTGTGCTGGCTTATCCTGTGGAATCCCTGCCTTTGGTTGCTCCTTCCTGGGAAAAAATCCTGGTTAATTTGGACTACCTATTAGCCTGGTGTTGTCTGTTTTTAAAAACTATCAGAGCCACCCAATCAGGTGTTACCACATTGACGCTTGATAACCCAGTTGACCCCCAAATGTCTGGCATCTCTTCCAGCCAATCAGATTTGATTTCAGAAATTGGAGTAAAACTCTCCAGTCCCCCTGAGCCCATCCAGCAAATTTTTGTACCTAGCCAATCAGGCTCACCCCCAACTGTCATGTGACCAGTTTTTTGCAATCCATTCCTTTTAACCAAGCAAGGGGACTTTCAGTCCCCTGCTTGTCTATTTTCCACTTACATTAAAGTTTGGAGTCACCTGCACCTTAAATTTCTTAATTTTGAGTTGCCTGGAACCAGTTGTGTCCCTAAAACTCAAAATATTAGAGTGTAGCCCCTGCCCTAAGCTTACCTTTAGCCAGCCGGTTTTGAACCCGGCTTCTCTTCTGGCTCCTTGTACAAGTGTTCTTTCACTTAGTTGTTGTCTCTTTTGCTCTTGCTTTCAAAATTAAAGTTTGAAGCTCAAAATTTCAATTGAATTTTCCTATAAATTCTATTATTATCTTGAATTTTCCTTTAAAAATCATTGTTTTCAAACCCGCTTTTGCTTGCAGTTATAATCCAAGGGCCCCAAGACAACAGCAAGGCTACCCAAACCTGTTCTGCTGTTTTCCCAAGGATTTGCCAAAGACTACCCTAGTCTTGCCATTTTCTCTCCTTTTTATCCAGAAACTATACCATCCTACCCCAAATTTTGTGCTGGTTCTTTCTATGATACTGCCGGCTCTTAAATTTGTTGTCTTTTCCCTGGCTCCGTTTCTCTTGCTTCTGTGGTCCACCTCCCCTGACCTGTGGAAGAAAATCTCCTCATTGGCCCGTCTGGTAGGTAGCAACCCTGCCAGTCTCTGAGACCTCCCCAGCAGTCTTCTCTTTTCTGGAGAGGCTGTGGTTAAGAGCCTGACGTGTGACAATCTTGACCTGGACGTTGTGGAGCTTGCTTTGCCTAGTTCTGAAGAGGTAGTGCCCCCCACACCTCCTCTCCCCTCCATGGTTCAGAAGAATGTGGTACCCCCCAGGTCCTCCAAGGTGGCCTCCCCCGCTCCTACTTGCACTCCCTGGTTGCTCACTGGCCTGATTCTAATGGGTTTGAACGCCTACTTCCCCCTGTGGTCCCCTCTCTGAGCGGCCATCCCAGTTGCGCACTGGATGGCATCCTGGTGGTTTGTTGCACCAGGATGGGAGCCAAACTTAGTTAGTTTAGCCCCTCTCTCTCACAAACATGACCCCAGAAGACCCCAAGGACTCCAATCCTGCCGCCAAAACCACCAAAGAACCCTCCTCTCAGGTTCAGAATGCAATAGTCAACCAATCCCTCACCAAAGTGGAGATGCCCCAGATGAGAAAACTCACTCTCAAAGAGGCCTGCTGCGCTACACCAGTGCTTTGACTACATTTTCAAGCCAATGCCCCATCCTATTCCAGTGACACCAAAAAGGTACTTGGAGTAGCCACCATGCTATCAGAAGACATCCTTGATTGGTTTGGCAAAGCCACTGCTGAAGATGTGGAATTTTTCCTAGACTATGCTAAGTTTGAAGCTGAACTGATGATCACAGGGGAAGACCACAACACCAGATACTACGCCCTAAACTCCTTGTTGGAAATCTGGTAGGGCACCTGTCCCATCCAAGCTTACATTGACAAATTCCTCAAACTAAAGATTTGAACCCAACTGGAAGACAAACTGGCAACCATCATCTTCCAAAAGAGAGTCAATCTAGCAATGAAGGACTTGTTGAAGCACCATCCACCCACCCTCAGCCTAGACAATCAGGTTCCCCTGTGCAAGGGCCTTAGCATGAACCAAGAGAATGCTGGCCCCTCCCAGACCCGCCAAACCCAAGCACCAACTCCCAAAAGAACAGGAATGACACCCAAAGAGCTCCAACAACACTATTGCAAAGGACTCTGTTTCCACTGCCACAAGGCAGGCCACTTGATCAGAGCCTGCCCTAAGAAGAACACTGCCCCAGTATCACTGGCGCAAATAAACACTTATTCTCAGTCTTACAAATTCATCCAAGTGACCATAGAACTATTGGGAAACAAGCACCAGATTGAAGCTTTTATTGATACAGGAGCTGATGAAAGCTTCATTGACGCCAGCCTGGCAAAGGAACTAGGCATGACAGCTTCAGAGCGTAGCCTACAAGTTCTTATGGGAAACGTTTCTCTGGACACTGGCTATGAGTGTGAACAAGAACTCACATTGACAATTGGACATAATGTGTACCCGTTGTCCCTGATCCTCTTACCTGGACTACCCCACCCCCTTATACTGGGCAACTCCTGGTCTGACAAACATGGCCTGATCCTGAACTATTGCAAACAAACTGCCACATTGAGCCAACCTGAATCTGGCAACACTGTCCCTTTTTGCATGAGCCATGGCCAAACCCCTACCAACAAACTCTTAACCATAAAGATAGAACCTAGTATTGGAATACTACCTACCCCCTACAGAAATAGGACCATGTGTTTAGTGAAGAAGAAGCCACAAAACTACCCAGCCATTCAATATACAACCACACCATAAACCTGATACCGGATACCCAACTTCACCACAGCCCCATCTACAGCTGCAACTACTGCAAACAAGTAGCCTTGAAAGCATACCTGGAAGATATGACAAAAAAGGGTTTCATCCAAGTGTCAAAGGCCTCCTGCTTGTCACCCATTCTGTTTGTAAAAAAAGATGGTAGGATGCGCCCATGCGTGAATTACCAAAAACTGAACAACATCACAGTGAAGAACTGCTACCCCATCCCCAATGCCAACAACCTCTGTGATGTACTGACTGGAGCCCAGGTGTACTCAAAAATTGACCTCTGAGATGCGTTCAACCAAATCCAAATCAAGGATGGAGACAAGTACAAGACTGTCTTCAAAACCTGATATGGGCTGTATGAGTACCTAGTGGTGCCCTTTGACCTCTGCAACACCCCCCAGCACCTTTCAAAGGATGATCAACACTGTCCTAGGGGAATACCTTGACTGCTTCTGTGTGGCATATCTGGACAACATCCTTATCTACAGCAAGTCTCACAAGGAACACCTGCACCACCTGGACCTCATATTGGAGAAACTCTCCCAAGTCAATTTACACGCTAAGCTCAAGAAGTGTGAATTCTTTCAGTCTGAGGTTGAATTCCTGGGATACATAGTGAAGACTGAAGGGTTTGCAATGGCACAGGACAAAGTAGAAGCAATAACGTCTTGGCCAATGCCCAAATGTAGAAAAGATGTGAGAAGTTTTTTGGGCCTGGCAAACTAGTGCAGGGATTTCATCCAAAAATTTTCTCTCATCACCCTGCCCCTGACCCGCCTGTGCTCTGACAAGGTCACCTTTCTCTGGACTCCAGATTGCACTACCACTTTTAAGACCCTGAAACTTGCCTTCAACTCTGCCCTATCCTGGCCATGCCCAACCCATCCAAGCCTTTTGTGCTGGAAACTGATGCGTCCAACTTTGCGGTGGGAGGGGTCCTTCTTCAGGAGGGAGGGGATAGTATGCTACATCCTGTAGCATATTACTACAAGAAGATGCTGCCTGCCAAAGGAAACTACCCAATCTACAACAAAGAGATGCTTGCTATAATGAAGACCTTGAAACATTGGCGCCGGTAATTATGTGGCGCTGAGTTTCCAGTAACAGTTCTAACCAACCACAAGAACCTGGTTTACTTCTTTAAACCCAGACAGCTGAACCAAAGGCAGGCCAGATGGGCCTTAGAACTGGCCAACTAAACCTTGACCATTGACTACAAACACAGAAAGGTGAACATGGTACCTGCCACCCTGAGTAGAAGAGCAGATATGATTCCCACCACAGCTGAGACCAAGGACCACAACACCCATGTACTCCTTGACCCTGCCAGCCTAGGCATCCAACTGATGTTCATGAAGATCATAGCCCATAAGACTGACATAATTGAGGCACAGAAATTAGACAAGTATTCAGTGGAACTCATTGCCAACTTGACCTCACACCCAGATAGCCGACACTAAAAGAAGGGATTCTCATTGAAAGGAACCACCCTGCTATTACACAAACAGATCTACGTACCAGAAGGTGAAACAAGGACCAAAGTACTCATAGACTATCATAACTCAGAGATGGCTGGCCACCCTGGCAGACTCAAGACAATCTGAGGAATCAAGAAGAATTATGCTTGGCCCCAACTGGACAAAGACATGGCTGCCTACATCAAAGGCTGTGAGACATGTGGAAGAACCAAACCCCATAGATCCAAACCTGAAGGCTTGCTAAGACCACTAGACATACCAGCTGTACCCTGGCAGTCTGTTTCAATGGATTATATTGTGGAAATGCCCCCTTCTAATTTGTTTAATGTAATCCTAGTCATGGTAGATAGATTCACTAAAATGTCCTACTTTGTCCCTACCACCACCCACTGCACTGCTGCAGAGACAGCTAGACATTTCCACGGCTGCATCCTAACCCAACATGGCACTCCAGCGGAAATCATCACTGATAGAGGACCACAATTCACCTCCAACTACTGGGCTCAGGTGATGAAGGATTTGGGGGTAAAGCGCTGTGTATCAACCTCCTACCACCCACAGACCAACAGCCAGACTGAACAAGTAAACCAAATACTTGAACAGTACCTACAATGCTATGCCAATGCTGAACAAGATAACTGGGATGAGATGCTACCCATGGCACAGTATGCCTACAACAGCAAAGACCATGCATCTACTGGAATGTCCCCGTTCAAAGCCAACTATGGGTTCAACCCCACATGGAACCCTAGAATTGGAAATAAGGAAACCAACCTGTCTGGACGTGCCTGGATTGAACAAATCCACGACACCCAAACTATATGCCTAGCAAACCTGAACCAAGCAGTACAGATATACAAAGCCTTTGCTGATCAAAAACAGACCCCTGGTAAACCCCTCCAAGTTAAAGACAAGGTCTATTTGGATTCCTGGAACGTGCCCCTGCATGTGCCTTGCAGAAAACTAGCTCACAGAAGAAGCGGACCACATAAGATCACCAAGCTCATTGGAGAAGTTGCCTTCAAGTTAGACCTATCCTCCACGTGGAAGATCCATAACGTGTTCCACCATGTCCTGCTGTTCAAAAAAGACAGAAACTCCCTTCCCCATCAAAAGATCAAGTCAAGCCCCCTGCCAATCCAGAAGGGCCACTCAATTGAGTACAAAGTTGAGTACATCCACGGTAACCAAGTCCACTACAAGACCCCCCAGTACTACGTCAAGTGGTCAGGTCACCCCCCCAGAAGAAAGCACCTGGGAACCTTTGAGCAACCTAACCAATGCCAAACAGGCCATCCAACAATACCTTGAGAAGAAGGCCCTGAAAGGGGAAATTTTGGGGGAAGAAGGGGATGATGTCAGGAATGACAATTTGGATGCTCCTAAATCTCAAAATACGGAATCAGAGTCAAACCCTGGACAAAATCCTTTGCAGACCACCAGACTCATAGGCTGGGAATGCAATAATCCACTACTAATTGATGAAGCTGCTGCCAGCCTGCCAGGACCCAAACCCTTAGCTGCTCCACAGGATTCTGTAAGCAAACTGCCAGTGCAAGATGCCAGGAATTTCCCTGAGGTGCCAACTCCTGATACCGGCGGTTTTCCTGGTGAAATAGACAAATTTCTCCCTGAAAGTTATTCTGAACTCCCCCAAAGTCCCGGGGAAGGTACTGAACCCAAAGAGGCACCCAATACCAAAATTGATAAACAGAAGGATTTGAAGTCTTCTCACCCCAAAGCAACCAGTGACAAACCACCAGTGCCAAGCACCACACTGCCATCTGAGACACCCAATGCCAACCCACCCAAGCCCAGAAAACCCAACCAGGTAGTGAAGCCTGCAGCATGGTATAAATACCTGCCAGACCAAGATCAACCCCCATTGTCATTTTTAGTTAAAGGTTATGAGATATTGGTTTACCCAACTATTGCCATATTTTATTCTTGCCATCTTCCAGTTAACCCCAAGATTGTCCGCCCCCTGCCAGCTACGTACTGCCTGCCAGGTGCCCCCTTTGGTCCTGTCCATTTCACAGAGTACCCCTTAAAGCCTGAGTATAAGGACTACACTGCTGACAACATACTAGCCCAGGATGCCTTGGCCAGAACTACCGAGTTAACCAGATACAACTGAGAAGGCCCTTGGTACGTTACCAAACCCCACCTGTTCAGAGATAAATACAACTTCCTTCCTGCCTACCAAATGGACTTGGAACCACTTGTCACCTCCAAACCAATGCCTGCCTCTGCCGCCGAGCTCCCACTGGACCATACCAACAAGCTTTTTGGAATTGTATATATTACTCTCACAGGAGTAATAGATACTATTGTCCCAGCTGCCACTCTGTGGTTGTGGGTGGGCAATTCAATGTCCTACCTCATTAAGTTAGCACCAATCCTTTGGTGGGCTCTGCCCACCCAGTCCACAACCCACCAGTTTCCAAACCCTAGTGAGCCGGCTGATCAGGGTTGGTTCCCTGACACAGATAGCACCATAAGAAAGCCCAGAGGCGCCTGCATGTGAATGAGTATACAAGCCAGAAGCACCAGAAAGATTCTGTATTACTATTCTTACCAATAAAGTTGTTATGAACCTTTGGTTCACCAATGTTGCAAAATCTTTGATTACTCCCTCTTGGAGAATTAACACCCCAAGTAGATTACCAAATGGCTCACCAACCAACCAGTAAGCCAGTGGTACTACTATCAGTTAACCATCTAATATGGAGATCAAATAATCCATATCCTAAATGGAACACAACTTGAATAAGCCTCGTGACCCAAGAGGAACATTACTCAGATAAGCCCCATGACCTCCATGACGTGAATGAACAGTATTTGGCATTCCAAGATACTATATAACACTGTATATTCATATCCAATAAAGTATCATTCTCTTCTTAATTTTCCCTTTATCTTATTTATTATACTTCCCAGAAGTATAAATACAACACCAATCTGATTCCTTACACATTTTTTGATACTCTTCCATCTGCAATCACCTAAGAACCAGTACTCAACCTCAGAGATTGAAAGCCAAGTGTCATTTGACAAAATGATGCATTTGGCTACTACTGCTCTCCTGAAACTCTGTTTGGCCCTGTGCACTTCACTAAGTATCCCCATAACCCTGACCACAAACACACGACCTTGGAAGACTTGAAGTGGTACACTTGCCCAGACGCTCCCAAGGATCCATATCAAACAATCTTTGACAGCAGAGAAATCACTATATACCCTTTGATCTTCAACAGGAAAATCAATAATCCTGCCGCATACTTGGTCCCAATGGAACCATCCCTGACATTCAAACCAACCATCTCAACACCCTCACTTCTTATGCCACTGGCCAAAGTAGTCAATTACTGGGAGTGCTATACCTGGCACTCACAGGGTCAATTGATTCTGCCTTGCTGGCAGCTGGACCCTGGGCCATGGCTGGGAAGGCCCTCTCCTACCTGGTAAAGTTAGGCCTCATCATCTGGTAGGCCATGCTAGTACCTGCATCCGCTCCTCCCTCACCTGAAGAAGCATCACAGTACTCCTGGTATCCTGACACACACCAGATGATGAATATGTTAGTTGAATGTCTCTAGGATGTATAATTGGCCAGTATTAATTTTGATCCTAAGATCAAAAGTTAATACAGGCTGGGGTTAAAGTGGAAACAACTTGAGACATAGAGGATCTTGGCGCATTATGGTGGAAATCAAATATCCCTATTTCTATATAAATCTTTCATTTTATAACAGATAAAGGATCAATTATTATCATATACAACTTTTATTATATGTACTAGGTATTTGACTGAATGTCTCAACTTAGTCTTTAGTAAAGAGTGTAGCTGTAATAAAAAGTTAAGCAACATAGTAATCAAACCAACTATTAGCCCAATTGTGACATCTGGGGCTCTTTCAATGCAATTGAACAACTGGACTTGTTGCTCTAGAGGGGGCCTTTATTTTGCCAGGGAGGTAGTGGAGATGAACTCCTACAGGCCTTCCTTTATTGCTTCAATGACAACCCAGAAGGGTTGTTCTCTGAAGCTGATAGATTGACTGAAACACAAGACAGAATCCCAGGCAACATAGTTGCCTTCAGCCTGTACATGGAAGACATGCAGCACCCGCTACTGATTGAGGATCACACCTCACTGCCTTTTAATGTTCCAGCTCTCTTGGAAGTAAACAAGAATGTGGACCCCACCTAGGATCAGCTTAACCAAGCAATGGTCAGCATAGATCAAGATTCTAAGCAGAATGGAGAGATTCACAAGAAGATGGCTGTGCTCCCTTCATATGGGACTAACACAAAAGAGAAGTTTTGCAACTTCACTGGGATCACCCCAACTAGTTGCGCCTTTGAATAAAAACAATTTTCAAGGAAAAGGAGTACATACACAGCTTTGCCCACCTGACATCTTTCATAACCACCTCCATCTCAGCTATCAATTGTCCTTGATATCTCATCAGGGAAATTTGATTAACAGCCAACAGGCATTCCTATGAGTGGTATTTGAGGAACTCTCCACTACATTCATTTTTATCAGTCACCAGATGGGTGTTATTGTGAACAACCATAAACATAGAGCATCATGGACCACCTAGCTAAAGAAATACATATCAATTATGTAACCTCAATGATGGTATTGGTCCTGGACAACAAAGGTCTGGATAACAACTGGTTGGTCACTGTTAAACACAACTTAAAAAGAGAAGAAGAAATTTTTTGGCTCCTGTGTGAAGAATTAGAGCCACTTTGTTGCTCTATAAAAACCACCAAGGAAAAATCTAGCCAACCCAATGGCAGTGAAATTATACCATGATCCAAAGAGACATGGTGGAACTCTCTGAACTTCTTGGAGATCTGGATAAGGATCTTTTTCAGGCACTAACAGACTGCTCTCAATTCTACACAGAGATTAAAAAAATGAACAAATACATCATCCAGAATCACAATCATACAGAATCTAACCACAAAACTATGAAGGACCTGAACAAGAAGCTAAATTTCCAACAACAAGAATTTGGAAAGCAACTGGACGTCCATAAGCACAGAATTGAAATCCTAAAAGATGGTCTACAGACCTCTGCTAGAACCATAAAGAGTCTTAATGAGGTTTTCAGTACACAAGAGACCAGTTTACAACTCTTGCAAGCTCAGGTTAAGAAGGTTTTTTCAAGTCAATGCCCTTGCAAGAAGCAAGGCCCAGAGATCTGCAAACCAATCACCTGATAATCTAGTATAGTTTAATTGATCATCCAAGCCTTCTCAGAGGATGTACACTCCTTTCATAACTATGAAAGTGACAAAGAGAGCATAGGTCACACTTCTTGAAATGTCTACATTACAGGTCCAGTGCTTGACAGCAGCAAGACCCCTTGCCGGGCCAGCTAACAGTTTTATCTTCTCTTTAGAACTAAGACACTAGACAAGCTGCCTTGGAGGCAAAATTCCACACCTTGCAAATCAGAACAGCTTTCTCTCCACCCCACAGTTGTTTTGATACAAGCGCTTTGCATGTGTTATATAATTTTGAGCGCACCAACTTGTCAAAGTTTGATAAAAAATCTAATGTCCACATGTTCCTGCACCTATAATGCAACTCTATGTATTGATATGATAACACTAAAAAAAGGTGGCCATTATTAATTGTATGGACGTTGAAACCCAAACAATTATCATGCCATGTCTTTTATAGCATGAATGAGCCTATGAAAACGTCTCTCAGGCTTTGATAAAATAATTTGGTAGCAAAGAAGCCCTCTTCTGCAGAAAGAAGGAATTTACAGAAGGGAAGATAAAGAAAAGAGAGATACTAATGGAGTTCTCAGAAGGCTTCTACTTGTAAGCCCAAACACTGATATCTATGGTGGGAGCCATCTTTGCAGACATCAAAGGAGTGCTATTGAAATACATCTGCCCTAATAAAGAATGGTCTATTTCCCTGAAATCAGGAATCTATGGGGCAAGAACTGTAACCAAACTGATGCACCATTTGGGATTGTTCAAAGAACAGTTATAGGACCCATTCCCAGAATACAAGCACAATCCAATTGTTAACAACAAGCTCAAGTTAAACAAAAGAAATCCTTAAAAAGATGCAGAGCAGCTCCACTTCCAACACAATTAGTACAGTTTGTACTTTCTACAAGTGTGGTCAACCAGGACATCTTTTTTGTAAGTGTAAACTTCCAAAGACTAGCATTTGCCATGTTGGTAATGAGGGCAGTAAGGAAGAAGAGGAGGACTTTAAGGAAGACAGCAAAAGTGAAGAGGAGGGAGAAAACTGTTAAGTAGTCATTTTGAGGAGAAAACCCTGACTTCTAATTGTAATAACCCCTCTCCACCTCCTTATCCAGACCCCAACCTGCAAATTCTGGTCACATAAGATTCCCTCCTAGTGAAACAATATGCCTGCCCCAAGCGCTACCTTCCTGATTAAGAGGAAGTGGACAAAGACCTCTTGCACCAAGTCCTAGATGTGAACACCATCACAAGAAGACATACCATCCAAACAGAAAGTCTACCTTCCTAAGATGCAGCAGACACAGTTTCTATACCCTATGCAGAAAAGCTGTCCTTACCCTTCAGTAAAGTTATTCATGAGAGAAATAGTTTAAAGAAGCTCACACAGATTTTTTACTTGGTTTGAGTCTCTATCACATTGGATACCCTAAAGACGTTGAAGCCTGAACTCACCTCCACACTTGAAAAGTTTTTCTCATTTCAAGGGGCTAGATGTACATAAAGTAACCAAATTTTGTCTCCTATCTATGGGAAAAGACACTACTATACATACATTGAGCTAGTAGTCCACAAACTAAGAGTACATGCTATATTAAACTCTGACATCCTGAGGAGCATTGTCTCAACCATAATAGTTAAAAATAAAAACTAGCATCTGATCTTGATTATGATAAAAAATTTGATACTGTTGGCTAAGATAAGAATAAGACTATGCACACTTACTCTTACCTCCATATTTGGTTTGGGAAGCTAGTAGTAACAGCCCCCAATAGTCCTACAAAACAAAGCTATAGCATACTAATATGAACTAACTTTATGGCAACATACAGTACTATCATAAACCATAAGGATAGCACCTTCAGGATTATGGGGCATTCAGTCCCTATGTTTTATCACAGTGATGGCCCAAAAGATAAGTCACCAAGAAAGTTCATCAAATTAACATCTTGTACTCTGACAGTGAACTGCTTATTGCTTACAACTTACTCCAGCTGTTGTAAATTGCACTATCAATACTATTTCAATATGGCCTGCAAATTGTGATACTTTTGATGACTTGGTTGGGTTTGCTTTTGAATTCAATAGTTGTTACCTTTCTGCAAATAGGTTGACATCAATATCCACACTTTATGGATTGTGCTATCTACACTATTCTGATCCTGGTAAAAGTTCAGCAAAGTCAACCTCATCAGCCACACTGTCTACCTATTGTCATATTTTTGGTCTTGGACATCTTTAGGGTTAATTTATTGGTGTGCTTGCTTGCAGAGTATGGTGGTAGGCCTTAACATAAATTAATACAAGTCTTAAAGACTCTGAAGTTTTTACCTTTAAATATAAGTTAACAACTAAGTAGAGTGTAAAAGCAAGTAGGTAATGTGTAAAAGTATATGTTTATTTTGAGAAAGAAGGGAAGTTATATACTAATCTAGCTTTACTATGGATGCAGAAGTGTTATTAACACCTGTACTATTGTTTGGAACATTACAGCATCTTCTTGGATCCACCAGGATCTTACATCTGCATTCCTTCCTTTTAGGGATGATCCAGACAATCTGACGGGTAAGAGTAAGTGTACACTACTCTGGAGTGGACTGCAGTTGCAGCTACCCATTATGGCAGCTGTTAGCAATTCCTGAACCTAATCCATTTTGATGTAAAAGAGCAGCCAGAACAACTTATCATCTGAGTTACAATCAGGAATGCAAATCTGTTGGATCCAGAGGATTTAAGTGCAAACCAGAATAGCCTTGATCATCAGGATTAATTTAAAGCTTGACCACTCTAATATGCATCTAATTTATAACACCTATTGAATAATATAAATTATCACTCTACTATTTAAGTAGAATCTTTCCCCCAATAAAATTAAGTTTATCCACATTTGTGTTAGCTTTTATAATCTTTAATCTTTTTTCCTTTCTTTTTTGTCAAAAGAAAACTCTCTTCACTTGTTCCAAGAAATTAAGATATGTCCCCTTAATTTTATCCTAAAAGCTAACCCAAGGCTAGCTTCAAGCCTCAAACCTTTTGTAATAAAGGGTTTTCACTGTGTTCTCTTGGACGTTGTCCCCAAGAGCCAAACACAACAAAATGATGCTCACTACAGGGGCTTCTAGCCCCTTAGTTACTTTTCCCCCATGTGTTCTCTAGTCTTTCTATGTAAGATAGGGGTGTCAAACTAACTAAGTTTGGTTCTCATCCCAGGGGAAAGATCTACCAGGATACCATCCAGTGCAATACTGCAATGGCCGCTCAAACGGGAGTCCAGAGAGAGGATGTGGGGGACAGTTGAGGGAAGTAGGAGTTGAACCCCATCAAAGCCATCCCTGCAAGCATCCAGGGGGTGCACTGAGTACTTGGGCTCCAATAACCAGGTGCAGGCTGAGAAATGGGTTGGGGTTATTCCACTGAGAGCGCAGGTGAGGGAGAGTCCTTTTCATGCAAAAGTCCAGGCAACAAGTCAAGGAGAGACAGATACAAATTGTCACAGGTAATACTCTTCATCAAGTGTTAATCAGAGATGAGGAGGTCCTGTGCTCTTCTGGGAATGTCATCAACAAGATACAAAAAATGGGATGAATTTATGCTCACTCCAAGCACAGAGAAGGAAATCTGTCTCCAGAGATCAGGGGAAGTGGACCAGATAAAGAGTAGAACTGGGAAAAAGGTGAAGACAATAAACTTAAAAATTGGAATCAAAATTTTTGAAGAGAGCAAAATGTAGGTTTTTTCCTGAACCAAGTGAAAAACAAGCCAGAAAATTATTCCAGTGGAAAAAGGGAAAATTTCTGTTAGTATTGGAAAAGAGAGAAACCAAGAACCTTAAACTAGGATGTTTAGTCCAAAGGAAGCCAACAGCAGAAGAAGCAAAATGCTGTAAATTCAGAACCTGAATGTAAAAATGCGGGATTGTCAAATCCTTGGTTCAAATTTTGAATCACTTTTGCAGGATGGCCTTTTTTAATTAAATTGATTTTTTGAGTATTTATTTAAATATTTGAAAATGCAGGAGCTCATAGACACTTTGCAAAGTTAAATTCAAACTGCATATTTCTAATGGACAAAATGAATTAACTGGAATCAGATTTGAAGCGTTCAAATCCATCAGCCATTTTCATAAGGTTTACTATGTTTTTTGAAATTGCAGGATTGTCAAATCCAAGAACCAAATTTCAAATCACTTTTGAATGCCACTAGTAAACTCAGATATTAATTGTGGGAACTGGAATCCAAATTTAATTTATACTAAGCACACTAGGAAACACTAACCCAAATAAAGAAGCTCCACCACAACTAAAATCAAACTAAAAATTCAATCTCAATAGCCATGTTTAGACAAAAAAGTGATTAAACTTTAAAATCATCCACACCCAGAAAGTATACAATATTATTCACTTCAAATCACGGATATAAAAATTCTGTTACTATTCAAGGCTAACTCATGAGAAAATACCTACCCACAACTAAACCAATAAATCAAAATAAATACATATTCAATCTAAAATATATTTTTTATTTTATTTTTATGGACCATCAATTGCATTCACAACCAGCTCCTGTGCCAGCCCGCGGGGCAGCCTGTCCACAAGGGCGTCTCAGAGGGTCCAAGAACAGACCCAGAACCCAACTTGAGGGGATTCATGCCAATACACAGGCCTCCCAAGGTGTCAGCGCCAGCCAACCACATCCCAAGCCAGAACTACCAGCTTGGATCCCAGGCAGAAGCCACTTTCAAGGCCTGCTACCAAAGTCTCCTACACCAGGGTCACCAGGAACACTGAGGTTACTTACACCTCCACTGTTTACCCAGTTGTCACCCATCCCCGCACTCTTGACCCAAGAGTTGCCACTTCTTGCCCCCGCATCTTTGACACCTCCTATCAGCCATTGGCCACAACTGAGGAGCCATATGTGCCTGTGTCTTATGTCACCATTGACGGCGCCACTGCAAGCAAGCATGATCCCACCTTCTACACAAAGGTCCCCATCTCCTGTGTTGAGCCTGGTAGCCAGGATGCCGTGGTACCTGCCAAGGGCCGGCATCAGTTGACAGATAGTGAGTGTGAAGCTCTCCTCAACTGCTTGAACAGGGGAATGGCGGTTTGGGATATTGTGTCCCAATTTGGTGTCACGGCCAGATACATTGCTGACATCAACAACAAGTATAGCAATACTGGGCAAATTGCCAAATCCACCAAGGCCAAAAGACAGCCCAAACTCTTTCAGCCTATTCACATTGATGCAATCAAGCAGTGGGTAGCCAAGGATTGCCACCTGGACACACTTGCTGTCCAATCAATGCTTGCCACAGAGTTTGGGCTTTCTGTTTCTAAAACCCTTGTTTACAAAGCAATAGTTGATTTGGGCTTCCTGTGGAAGGTGCTCAGAGTTTCTCTGTACAATAGGAACAGTGAAAAGACCATCAAGGATTGACACATTTATGCTGAGACATATCTGGCACTAAAGGAGACTGGGAATGTCCAGTTCTTCTATATTGATAAATTGTTGTTTTCCTCCTCACTCAGGTCTAGGCATGGGTGAGTCAAGAAGGGGTCCAAGGACGGCGTAGCCCATTGTGCAGCTGTTTGTTCCCAGACCTATTCCATGATTGCGCTTCTTGGTCCTCGCAGGTTGGACCAGTATCAGATGGTTAAAAGCTTTCATAACAGCAGGACCTTTCTTAATTTTCTCCAAGCCGTCAAGGAAAACCTTTGGATAAATTACAGCAGCAAAACCAATGTTGTTGTGCTTGATAATGTTGGGCTCCACAAAGTGGATCAGGTTGTGTCCAAATTCCCCCATCAACAAAAACAGCCATTCTGCCAGCCACTGCCTTGCAGACTGACCAATGAGACTCCTCTTCCTTCTGCCTTATTCTCCATTTATGAATCTAATTGAGGAGGTGTTTGATTGGATCAAGAATAAGGTGAAATAAGGCCTCCCTCAGGACACAGAGGATCTCTTAAACATTCTTGAGATCAGCCAATTTGCAATGCCACCCAATGTGGTGGCAGCTTTCTATGAGCACTCAGAATCCTTCCTCCCAAAAGCCCTGGCCTCCAAGCCAATCAGATAAATGGGCGCTCTGGGTTTTATTTATTTTTAATTTTATTTAGTTTGTTTTTATTAGGACTCAATAATTATTATTTATATATAATAATGTGACGTTTGAATGTATAATAAGCATATAAGAATATGTAGAAAAGGTAAGTAAAATTAATTATACTAGGTATGAGGACAAATGTTTTTATTATAATGCACTGAATATTATTATTGGCTTTTGCGCTAACAAATGAATAAATTAAAAAAAGATAGAAATAAATAAGTTTATTTAAATTATTGTGAATTGTAAATGGTACTTTGGCTTTTTTAAGCCACAAATTGGACCTTGCATGTCATGATCTGATCCTTGTTATTTCAGTGCCACTATAACCACAATGACACAACCACCAATGATTTTCATGTATTGCTTACTAATTAGTACTTAGGACGCAGGTCAAGTATATCAAATATGTTTATCAAATCACATTACAAGGGAAAGGTAATTAGAGTTCTAAAAATCATTTGTTTAGAACAATGGTAGAGCAGGCTGCATGATGCAGATAAATTCAATTCTTGATGTTTATCTATGTGATAAATAAACCTGTACTCAACAAGATAATAAATAAAAACATTTTTAACTTATTTTTAATATTTGACGTGGTTGCAACTTTAACTAATGTCTTGTAATATATTTTGATATATTAATATTATAATTTACATACTAAAACTTAAAATATTAAAAGTAAAATTATAATTATAAATCTTAAAAGTTAATTATTAAAGTTTAAATATTCAAAATATAACAATTTTATTAAATCCTGATTTATTCAATATCAAAATATTTGATATTAAAAATTTTAATATTGTACTATGTATTATTAAAATTTTAATACTAACTTTTAGATACTAAATTTTTTAATATTAAAATTTTTATAGTAAGATTTTAATATTACACATTTAAATATTAAAAAATTTAGTATTAAAATATAAAAAGTATAAAAATTTAGTTTGCAAGGGGAAAATATTTATTAGGGGATGCTAATTGCAAAGGGAATATGATTATTTCGGGGAATTATACTCCAAAATTAAATTTTCAGCTAATGCATCTAATTAGATCCACTTACTCTTCTGTATGTGGTGGACAACCCTGGATGCAATTGCTAGAGGGGTGGCGCCCTGTACCCTGGTGGTTGTTGATTGTTTGATAAAAGGCAGGCAGGTGAGTGAATTGACTAGTAGGTTTTTTTGGGGGGCATGTAGTACCTGTATAGCGTTGCCAATGCAAATGAGTCATACAGGACATGCTCAACTGTCCTATATCCCTGTGGTGTCTTCTGGCGGTTGAGGGCTATGTGGCAAATATCCATGTGAATAGGTACATCCTCCAACTTTTTGACGTTGGTTTTTAATATGCAGTGTAGGAGGATTCCCAGGTATACCGCAACGTGGATTCTCTGCAAGGTATACTTTTCCAAGAACATGCATAATTTTTTGAAAGTTTGAACTAACCTATTAATATAGGATGTTTGATTGAACTTGAAGAGGGTTCTGGGGGGCGCCCAACTTGAATCAGCCCCCCAGGCCTTGGCAAACAATATTAATAAAGGTTTAAAATTATTCACAAGGACTGCATCCCCAACTTTATTTGATAGTGCCTTAAAAACTTCATTAAAAATTGCAGATTTCAAATATTCATTTCCTATTTGAAAGTCAGTTTTTATTAAATTCTTTTCATATTTGTTGATGTTTGTGAAGGGGAATCTTTGAATGCTTTTGTATATGTATTCATCAAAGTTCAGTTTGATATCCCCGCAAATTTCATTCATTTCTTTGATTTTGATATTTGATCCTAGTTCATATGCTTCCCTTATCCATGGCAAGCACCCCGCAGGTGGTGAATATTCCCTATCTTGAGCTTCAATATTAAAAAATTATTCATATTCTGTTGAATTATTTTATTTATTTGGTTTTTATTTATTTGTTTTACAGGGGCCACCAGTGACTGGTAACCCCCGTAAAACCAACTTGGTGTATAAGCCGCCACTTCTGCAACCTCATCCCCATTCCTAGTGATGACTAAAATAAATATAAGTAAAACATAAAAAGACTTACTAATTGTTTCCCCTGTGGCCCCCTCAGCCACAGGCGCCACTTTGGCAAACTTCATGAGCGTTGGATGCTCTTCATTAATTTTTCTAGGCTGAATTTTTCTTATCTTTCTTGCAACTTGTGTTTCTTCTTGGTTTTCATTTGATAAAGTTTCTGTATTTCTTGAAGCGCTTCTGCTTCTTGATTGTGTTTCATTTTCATCTGTTTCCATTTGATTGTTTTCCTCTTCATTGGTGTTAATTTCCTTTTGAATTTCTGTTCCTTCAATTAGTTTGATCTTATTGTTTTCTTTGGCCCCCTGCCAGAACTCCCACAAATTGTAGGCCGCGTTGTTGAACTTCAGACTTGATAAAATTGTTCCCTGTAGATTAAGTAATGTTTCTTTGTTCTTTTCATCTATAATATTTCCCAATTTATCCAGAGCATCTTCTTTTGACTGGATTAGTGGCTGGCCCTTGTTACCCAGCTTTCCTGTCACTATTTCCCTGATATTTTTTTCTATTTCAACAATCTTTTGCAGGTGTGCTTCTAATTTGTTGATCAAGTTATAGATTGTTGACATTTTGTTTGAATTACATCAAAAAACTGGTTTTTATAGTACTATCTTCAACGCATACATATTTATCATCATCATCATTAATAAATTAAAGACAATAAATGTAAATATTGCATTAGAATATTGCAGTTAGACGTCAACTCTTGATATTTTGATATTATGTGCATAACTCAATGCATTTTGTTTAATTAAATTCATTGTAAACTAGGCCTTTTTTAATTACAATTTAAAATAAATTGACTGTGGTTATATTAGAGAGCCATTAACATTTAGTGCAAATGTTGAAAATTAGTGCATTTTGCAGCCTTATATTTACCTATTTGTAATAATTCTATAAACTTTTTAGTTGGATTTTGTGAGGTAATAATAATGTAATGGGTTAACAAACTACTGTTTATTATCATTAATTGGATGATTTTCTTTGCTGTGGCAATTGTTCATTTTCTGATATTTACGCACTAGTATCCAATTGGTTGGCTTCACATCCAATCACACAGGCAATAGGAAAACAAGCTGCCACCCCGAGACTGGATGTGGTTGGGGTGGCGGCTTGTTTTCCTATTGCCTGTGCAATTGGATGTGAAGCCAACCAATTGGATACTAGTGCGTAAATATCAGAAAATGCACAATTGCCACAGCAAAGAAAATCAATCAATTAATGATAGTAAACTGTAATTTATTAACACATTACATTATTATTACTCACAAAATATGACTGAAAAGTTTACAGAATTATTACCAATAGTTAAATATACAGGCTGTAAAATGCATTAATTTTCAATATTTCCACTAAGTGTTAATGGCTCTCTAATATAACCACAGTCAATTTATTTTAAATTTTAATGAAAAAGGCCTAGTTTACAATGGATTTTATTAAACAAAATACATTGAGTTATGCACATAATATCAAAATATCAAGAGTTGACGTCTAATTGCAATATTCTAATGCAATGTTTACATTTATTGTCTTTAATTTATTAATGACGATGAAAAATATGTATGCTCATAATTTTAAGCTATTTGTAAAATGTATAACATTGTATTAATTATGGGAAATGTTGATAATGTAAAAAGAAAATATTATTAATTATAAATTGAAAGAGTGATATCAATTTTAATAAGTTGTCACAAAGAAAAGATTTATTTACTAATCAAAGGACAGGAAGGGGGGAAGGGCAGAATGAACATCACCTTCATCTGCGCCTATGAAAGAGACTGCATCAGAGATAGTGGGGAGGAAATGGGCGGTGGTTTGGGAGTCAGGGTTGGAAGGCAGGTGGCTTGATGAGGGGGTTGGAGAGACAGGGTTTTTTGACTGGGAAGGGGCAGCAAGAGCTGATTGCTTCAATTGCTCAAATTTGTCTTCTGTCACATATATTGGCTTGACAAAAAGGATGGACTGGCATGGGGGAGATGGGGGTCCTTTCTGGACTTATCACTATCACTTGCATAGAAGATGATCAGATCAAATAAGTCCTGGACAGACGCAGAAGGGAAAAGCTCATACCCCTTATCAATTTGGGTGCATAGTTTGTTGTAGGTGGCAGGCTTTAAGCACCTGAGGGCGGAATCAAAATTGTAAAGACATACATCAGCAAGATGCATGTTGGCGTAGTTGATGGGGTAGGACCAGCAGGTATGCCCCGCAGCCCTGATTTCTTGGGCTGCCCATTCCTGCTGCTCCATCTCTGCACTAAGTACAACTGTGTGCACGGTGTTTTGTGTGGCCCACTCCTCCAGCATGGCCTTGAGCTCTGTCTGGTAGGCATACCCATCTGCAGTGTTCAATATTGCCAAGTAATAATTGACGCCCAATGGGGAAACTGCCAATAAAAACTCCAACAAACCAATACAATATTAGGCCGCGCTTGTACACGTCAGACTGGATATGCTTCTCTCCAAAGTCTTGGATACTTGCATATATCTTAGCATACAACAGAAAGATTACGTCATTACGGGCCCTCATTGCCCTCCCTTTGATAAAATTAATAATAGTTGAATTGTAGGGGTCAGTGTCCACCAAAATGGGGCCACTGAGAACTTGATTAGAAAAGATTCTAGCAGAAACCAGAACTTTGTGCATCCACAAATTCACTATTCTTTTGTTGGTGAAGATGCTGTGGAGTCCCAACTGGAGACATACCTGAACCAGGGGCATCTTCAGGTCATGTTCCATAATGGCCATCATAAGGGAATGGGCTGTGTCACCTTTGGTTGTAGTACGGGCACTAGTCAGGGTCTTCTTGGTAGGGGGGCCACAGTTGGCGTGGGCTTGCAGGGTTGCAGCCATAGTGGACTTTGCAAACCCCATTGCGGCCGCAATTTCCCCAAGGGACATAAGCTTCCCTTACTTTTCAACCATTTTGATAACAATCTCTGGAGTGATTAGTTTTATTCTGCGTCTTGCAGGCTGATTGGCTGGGGGAGAGATGTGTCCATCTTGAGAACTGGTCAATGCCATCTGATTGGCTGTTTTGGGGTTCTGGGCTCTCTGGGTGACCCCATGGTTAAAATGGCTGGTTCCAGATGCCATTGCTGATAAGGAATTTGGGTTGGCAGCTGCCTGTGCATGGTGGGCAAACAGGGACATGCTGGAAGTTGCAGGAGAAAGAACAGACTCCTGGGTGGGGCTTGCGGAGGGGCCTGCGGGTTGGGAGTGGCCATAGACAGAGGCTTCACTGTTAAGAGACCCTGTGTAGCCCTGCATGATTTTGGCAAGGCCAGGGAACAGCTCATTGACTTGGTTGTTATTGAAAGAAGACATAATAAATTTTTATTAAAATTTTAAACTCAAGAAGAGGAATGTATATTTTAGTCAATTTTATTGTTATATATGTTAATTTTGTGAATATTATAATCTAAATTTTAGCCATCCTAAAATGGAATAGGGTGATTTTTGAGAATACCTATGATTCCTAAAAGAATCAGCACAAATCCACTCTAGATCCTTTAGCATCTTTTTTGAGATGCCCATAAATTATATTATTTACAAATTCACCGCAATTATGATTTGAAACTTGGTTCTTGGATTTGACAATCCCGCAATTTCAGATTTGTTAATTTTTACAAGATATCTATGATTCATTTGAAATACAGTAAATCTCAAATTGTATATTAGAATCCTGCATTTCTGATTCATATATCCCACATTTGTTTGCTGGGTTTTGTCTTTTGTTAGTTGAGTTATCTGCTCAAGAGATTTGAAATTTGCCAATTTAAATAAATCAAAAAAAGTCAAATTAAATGTTTGATATTATTAAATATTTTATTTTTCACTCAGATATGTTGCCTGCAAAAGTGATTTGAAATTTGGACCAAGGATTTGACAATCCTGCATTTTTACGTTCAGGTTCTGAATTTACAGTACTGGAGGCCAGGTGATAGCAAAAGCAATACAAAAACCAAATTGTAGTAGGTAATTATAGGTTTTTGAATACTAATATAAGTTGTTTGAATTAAAAAGCAAAAGCAAAAGCAAAAGAAGTAAGCTTCAGTGTCTATACTAACACTAACTCTAGGGGCTTCAGGAAGGACAACAGTATCCAGAAGATGACAACAAAGGTAAGGGATGATAGCCACCTTTACTAACAAAAGTTTTAAGAGATCTGAGGACCAAAAGGAGACCCCAAACAAGGAAAAGCTTATAAAACAGGAAATGGTTTAAAGTTATAAAACTTTATTAAATAGAATGAGCAAGCAGGGGACTGAAAGTCCCCTGTCTTTCTATAAGGGTAGGATTTTAAAACTCAAAGGTCACCTGACCCAAGGCGCAGATTTGATTGGCCATAGGAGAAATTTTGCAGGGGAGAATCCAGTGAGTTGGGAGGTTTCCCAATAATTTCCCCTTCAACTCTAATTGGCTAGTGCCTTTGGAATGGTTCAGGGCAGCATTTAATCCTGTTAGAGTGGAATCACTTGATTTAATAGAAGCACGACCTGATTGGTTCCCCTTTATTTGTTTTAAGTGAGGACAAAATCAAGCCAACAGGTAGTCCAAATTGATCAGGTATTTCTCTCACGTAGGAATACAAAAAAATCATTAGTAGTTGCCACCTGGGAAGGATATGTCAATACAAATCTCTCATCAATTGTGTGGGCTAAATCCTCTAGGGAATTAAGGGGCTTGAATGGCTTATGAGCAGACTTCTTGGTATGGTGCAGAAAGATTATCCTATCCAAGTCTAAAGGGGAAGTGACTTTACATTCTACCATTGTTACTGAAGTACCTGAGTCCCCAAGGTTTTGAGTCCTCCCCTTGAGGAGGATATTACTGACTCTTCCAAAAAGCATATGGTAATAGTGTTATTGCCTGGGCCCTTGTGGGCCCCCTCCCCCACTTTCTCACTTGATTTCAAACAAGCTTGTGCCGCTGTTTGCTCCCTTCTCTACACTGGTATGATAGCCATGTATACTATTATCATGTTTTGAGGCGTGGCACAGACACATAACAGGAAATCCTAACCTTAGGATTGGATTTGTACTAAGTCTCAGTTAGTTGGCAGGGAAGGTGAAGCAATTATCTTGTTGCCCTGAATAATAAATCTCTCTTAGAAGTGGCTAGAGGGACGCACTAAAGTAATTGAAAACACAAAGACAGAAATTTAAATAGAAATTAATTTTATTGGTGGTGTAAAAAAGGATTATATACTGCTTGTGGTTACCAAAAAAACAATAAAAGGACATTAGGATCACTTGTCACAGGCATGAGTGGGGCAAGTGAGTTGCTCAAAATTAGAAAGATGAACAGTGCAGTTTCCATTTTTGGAAATAGACCCATTTTGAGGGGCAAAAGCAAAAGCAAGAGATTTGTCCTCAAATAACCCAACAAAGGCAAAATCAAAAGTGCATGAATAGTGTCATTCACAAAAAATATCCCTGGCATCTTTCCTGGCTACACTTCCAAAGACTTGTACTCCTTTCTGCTGGGATTTGGTCTCCCATCTAGTTTGATGAAATTGATGGATACCATTGGTATGCTGGCAAAACAGTTCATCTAGCCCGCCTTATGTCGTGAATACCGCTATTCACCATGTTTTGATTTTGCCTTTGGTGGGCAATTTCATAGACAAATCTCTTGCTTTTGCTTTTGCCTCTCAAAATGAGATGATGACTGAATTAGGAAGTGTAACTGTTGGTTTCTTGATCCTGCGCAACTCACTTGCCCCACTCATGCTGGTGGTAAGTGATACTACTATCCTGGTAGTATTTTGTGATATTCCTAACCACTATATATCCCATTTTGTATTCACCAATAAAATCTAAGTTCTATTCACATTTTTATATTTGTGTCTTCTGTACTTCTGTGTCTCTCTCTAGCCACAACTAGTAGAGATTATTCTTCCAGGGCCGCAAGGTAAATGCATAGCCTTCCCTGTCATCTAACCAAGACTTAGTACAAATCCAATCCTAAGTTTAGGATTTCCTGTTGTGTGTCTGTGCCGCGCCTCAGAACACAACACCTTGGTTCACCATCAAATAGCACTGGGATATTAAAATAAGATCCTGTCTTTGGTGGCTTCCACAGTGACCAAAAATCCTGCACAAAATGTGGCATATCAAGAATGGTCCCACAATCTCATTGATTGCATATCTAATAATCAGTTTGACTTGCTGGCTTCTCAAGAATATCTGACCTCATCTCTGAACACACTTTGTTCCTCTCTCCCTGGGTATTTCAGAGAGTGACTATGTGAGCTGGATGACAATCATGCTGTCTGGCAAGAGCAAATTGAAGCCACCCTCTTAATATATCAACAAGATCTTAAGACCTTGGTGGATAAGCTCAACCAATTCCAGGAACACACTAATTCACAATTGGAGTTGATTGGGTCTTGTGAAGATGATTAGGTTCATAAGTTACAGCAACAATATAATGTGGACAAGGCCACCTTGAGCAGTATACTGCACCATGTCCAAACATATGTAAATGAGAAAGTGGCTTCTGTGGCTGAGGTGCCCCATATAACTCCCCTGAGGGCCCAACTGCATCTGAGGCTAAGATATGGGAGGCTATTGCTGATCTCAAGGCCATCACTTGTCAGTCTGCTGCGGCTAATATACCTACCTTTGAACCTGTTTGGATCCTTGCATCACTACTTTGACTGATCAAGTAGCTACGTTAAGGGGTGAGATTGCCTACCTGCACCAACAACTCTCATACCAAGAATGCTCTTCTTTAAAGCCTGGTGATAAAGGGAATGATGAATATGACAAGTTACTGGGCCCTGAAAATCAAGGGTGCTGCCCAGGCCTAGAATGGCAGCCACACATTAACTATGCTCTTGCTTTGGATAAACTGGCTGTGGTAACCAATGATGTTGCAGACAGACAAGACGCCTTAGAAAAAGAGGGTTGAAATCTTGCCCAGATATCAGAAATCATAAACAAGAATATCTCCCCCTTAGTGTTCCAAACTACAGCTATGATCACCAGGGTCAATGGGATTGCGGGCACGTTGGCTGTCCAACAGATACAAGTTGATGAGATTATGACTATGACAACTACTGCCATAGACATTAGAGGCCAAAATAGCTCCATCATAGACACCTTGGAAGAGAGCCTACGACTCTTATGGGCTAGACAACCAGCTGCAGAATCTGAGTTTGAAGGAAACCCTCACATTAATGTTCTCAACCAGGGTGTCAACAGCCAATCCACTTTGTTGTCTATTGATCCCAAATATAAACCCTTATTCAAGCAGATCTTTGACCCTAAGACCTCCACTATTGTTGCTTTCCTGACAATCTATGAGAAAGCCATGCAGAGGGCTACTGACAACCTTAAAAATAAGAGTATTCTTATCTGCTTGAATCCCACTTGCCAAGAGGTGGCAGTCCTCAAGCTCTCATCCATAGTCACCTGGGAGGATATGAAATTTCTCCTCATTAAAGAGTTTGGAGGCAACCTCAGCCTGGAGGTTAAGAAGGATGCCTTCATGCATATTGCCTTCAAACCTAAGGAAACATTAGCTGAGTTTGCTGACTGCTCCTATATTAAACTTCAAAAACTCATCACCAGTTATCAATTGACTCCCAGGAAGTATACACCACCTGTTTTAACGTTCTTAAAGTAAACCAACTCCTGTGTTTGCAATTTAAGACGCAAAAAGCAACCCTTGACTCTATGAAGAGTATCAAGACTCTTCTACAAGACATGCATTTGACACATGGTGGAGCTGTGGTTTGCAAAAATAAGGTCAACAGCTCTGATACTACTTCCTGTACTCCCACATCATGAATTTGGGGCCCAATATGCAACCAAAATGTCAGAGTTATCACAATTATGTATAGATAGGTCACCACTCAAAGTCCTATACTAAACCTTGTGTAGAAGGATGTGATCCTAAAAAACAGGCGGGAAAAGAGAGGTCAGCTTAGAGGCAGAGACGTGATCAGCTGACCAACCTCTGCTGTCTTCTCCTGATCATCCCTATGTGTCAGGGATCCAGTCTTGGGTGGCTGTCCCATTGTTTTCAGGGGTAACTTGGGCCGGGATTTTTGCAGGCAATGCCAACTATAAGAGGGGAGCTAACTTAAAAAGGTAGGAGACAGACTTTCCCACCCAGGACCACAGGCCCTCAGCTGGGATTATAGTGTCAATCACTCCTGTGAGAGTGATGTACACAATCCCAAACAGCTTACCAGTATGGTCGGTTGAAAGGTTGGGTGAGGAAGCAGGCATAGGTTTTGGGTCACAGGTGGTTCCATGGGTATGTCATAAGCAGGGAGATAGTTGAATTTCCCTCTGAACAACTTGGGTGTTGAAAATATCCATGGACCTTGTTGGTTGTATATAACTGCAGATTGTATGTGGGCCATAGGATTGAGTTCAAGTATCTTTTCTGGGGTGTAGTCCTTGTATTTGAGTTTCAGAGGGTAGTTGGTAAAATGGACAGGTCCAAAGGGTACACCAGGGGGACAGAAAACTGCGGGCAGTGGGGCAGGAGGGCCAGGGGATCTCAAACTGAATTGGTAGATAGCAAACACAAAATAAGGCAATAGCTGTGTGAGCCAAAATAACATAACCTTTATTCAAAAATGACTATAAGGTTTGAGCACAGAATCTATAGGCATATATAGCATCCTGCCTCCAAACTTAGTATTTTCCATAAGGGTTTCATCAAAATATTGGAAAAATGCAGGCGGGTGAACAGGAGGCCTGGATGCAGGAGCGGCAAAGTGGCACCTTGGCTGGGTGTTCTCTCATTGATCAGAATGTCCAAATTGTTCACTTGATTTTCTTGATTTTGGGCTGTGGTCACGGGGTTAGGCCCAAAGCCCGGGTTTTTCTTTGGAAGTTGAGTTTGATTGGTTACTTGAGAGGACTTCAAGCCCATGAAATTCACAGAGGCACCTTCTCTTCCTCCATTCAGCAATTTGAGAAGCTCCTCCTTGAGCACCACTATAGTTGGGCCTGCGCTGGTATTCTGGCTTTGGGACTTAGCAGGGGCCTCAGCTTGCAGGGGCTCAATCTCAGCAAAATGCGGGTGGGCAGGCTCTCAGTCCATGGGGCCAGCGGCCTGCAGGAATTCAGGTTCAGGGTTTGAACCCCGCCCTTGGGCCCAGGTTTCCAGGGGTAATGAATTGTCAATCCTGACACTATGATGAAGAACTACATCCTTTGTCTGGTCCTAATATCCTCCATCTCTTCCATGATCTCTTGAGTGATTTTTAATCCAAAGATTCTGACTAAAATGATAGTGATAGCTATGGTTACTCTGTATTATCTGTCCCTGAAACTTTCCTGTCTCTTATAAGCTCAGTTCAAGAAAGACCACTACAACAGCTTGTCTATCTTCAGCTGAAGCCAAAGCTACAGTTGCTTGACCTTACTTAGCTCATACTTACCATCCTCCTGTCTTGATAGACTCCTCAGAAGAAGCAGCTGAACTAGAAGAGGCCCTCTTCCGCAACGTCTCTGTATCTTTACTATTGTAAAATGTGTTCAAGGAATTACTGCCTTGAAATGAATTTTGGCAAAATGAGAGAAAGAGCTAAAGGCCACCCAGGATGTCTTGGCTGTCCTACCTCTTTTTGGAAAGGATACCATCTGTGTGGAATTATCCACCCAGAAAGTCAAGATTAAGGCCATCTTGGACACTGGCTCCCCTGTTGACGTTGTGTCATCCAAATTGATAAAGAAGCTCAAACTAGCTCCTGATCTCAATTATATCCAGTCCTAAGGGACTGCTGGTATGGCTCAGACTTGGGCTATTGGTGCTTGATCTGCTTTACCAATGAAGTTTGTGAAACTCCTAATTTCATCCTCTGCTGTTGTATTGGAAAACAAAAGCTATGATCTTCTAGTGGGGGCTTAATTATTACAAGAATACAATGGGATTGTCAACCTTTGAGATAGATATTTATCTCATCTAGGATATGAAGTCCCCTTAATCTTTGAAAAACCTCTGTGTATCTCTGACAAGAGACTTAAGACATTTGTCCTTGATTACCCAGCTGAATTTTCTTGCTAAAATACAGGACTCACTCCTCCAAGATGTGCTCCTCTCTGCCATCTTTCCCTGATGAAGAAAGAGTTCCATTGACTGTCTTAGCTGCCATCACCATCCTTCCTGACTCTCAAGCTATCATCAACTTACAGATATTCTATGAGTTTCCTGCAAAATATTTCTTAGAGTTTTACTCCCCCAAGTCTCTAAGCTGCAAGAAACCTCAGTTATGCCCTGGAATTTTAGATCAAACTCATAAGGAGCCTGTGCAGCTACTATTGGCTAACCTGACTGCTTCCTCATGTATGTATCCTGGAGCCAAGTGGTAGAACATGGATGCATACTATTAGAAGAACAGGTGGCCTCCCTCTATCTGTTTGGGACACTTAGCAACTTCAGTTCACCTGAAAAAGACCATCATGTGCTCTCTCTGCTAACTGCTGCTGACTTTCCTCAATTATCTCCTATATAAAAGAAGTATGTGCTTGACATTCTAAATCAGTTTAAGAATTTTTTGCCTCTGGTATCAACAATTATGGGTTGACCAAGGGCGTCATCCATTAGATTGACACTAGATATGCTCCTCCTTTCTGTGCCAAGCCCTGACCGTAGTTGAGTTGAAGACAATCAAGTATCCAAAGAGTTGAAGCAACTATTAGATGCTGGGTTGTTAGCTTCATCCCAAAGCATGTGGGTCTCTCCTTTGTTAATTCTCAAAAAAGGATGGAGGACACAGGATTGTAATGGACTTCCTTCACCTTAACTCCTTAATCAAAAAGGACTTGCACCCCTTGCTCTGTATAAATAATGCTCTTAAACACTTAGGGGGCTTCAAGTTTTTCTCTGCCATGGACTTGGCCTCTGGGTATTAGCAGGTGACTTATCTCCAAAGGACCGCAATAAGGCTGCCCTCATTCCTTCTAAAGGTCTGTTTGAACTCACTCAAATCCCCCAAGGCTTTTGAAATGTGCCTGCCACCTTCTAACAAGCAATGCACTCAATTCTCAATTCTCAAAGACCTAAAGTTCTCCTGTGTACTTGTGTATCTGGATGATATTGCAGTATTCAGCTCTACCTTTACAGATCACCTAGAGCATCTCAAGACAGCCTTCCTTAATATCCACAATGATGGCCTAAAAATCAAACCCTTGAAGTATGCTTTCTTTAAAGAACCACTTAAGTTCCTGAGCCACAAAGCTACTCAGACTAGGATTTGACCTATGAAAAACAAGGTTAAAGCTATTGATAAGATGCTGCCCCCACCAACCTTAGAGAAGTCCAAGTATTCCTAGGTATGATGGGGTATTACAGTCATTTTATTCCTGACTTTGCTGAACTGAGAAAACCCCTGGTCAAGTTGCTCCAAAACATCCCCTTTGAGTGGATTGATAGCCAACATCAGTTTTTTGAAACCTTGAAGATGAAACTTAAAGAAGCTCCCATACTGGCCTACACTGA
Organism: Entomophthora muscae; assembly: GCA_014839935.2. NCBI lineage: Eukaryota > Fungi > Entomophthoromycota > Entomophthoromycetes > Entomophthorales > Entomophthoraceae > Entomophthora > Entomophthora muscae. The sequence continues at coordinate 16,348 of QTSX02002343.1, read as the reverse complement.
CTATGACAAGGATTTAATCTTGTACAACAACGTCAGTGGGGTAGCTGTAAGTGCAATCTTAGCCAATCTAGACAAGGATGACGTTGATAGATAAGTAGCCTATTCTTCCTGTGTGCTCAATGAGCACAAAAATAATTATATTGTTGTCAAAACCGCAGGCTTAACCTGCCAGCAAGGTTCCAAACAGGCAGGTTTGCGACCTGCAATCCAATTATCTGGTCACTCAAAGCCAGACTAGGAAATCAACTCAAATTACCAAATCCAACAACATGAACAGATGATGATCCCCTACAGTGGATACCTTGTTTTGGCGCTTGACTCATTACCAGAATCAAGCCACCCCCTTCTTCCATCCAACCATTTGATCAACAATCATGTTCCTGCTATCCTTGATTCACATTGACTATATAATCACTATCTCTCAATAAAGATTATTAACTAGCTTCTAAATGTTTTTCCCCTTGTAACTCTGCTGAAACAGCACAGTTACAACATTGGTAGCACAAGTAGGTTCTCCATCCTACCTTATCTTGAAAAATTCTGCCTGTTGCCCGCACACGTTGCAGCCAACAAATCCTCAACAGAATTATGTCTGGCCTCCTGCCTGCCTGGACCCTGTATACTCCTGGTACCAAGATACCCAATGGTTTTGTCCTGTACCAGAATACAGTGATCCCACTACCTGCCTTTAACACCATGTCTGCACAAGGTTTCTTCCAGGCTCCCTCCTCCATTCCACAACCAACCAACAAAAATGCCATGCCAGCCTATGAAGCTCAAAGACTACAAAGCACTGCCTTGGAGCCTTTTGCCAGGGCCATTAACAACAACACTGCCACATGGATCCAGTCTGCCCAGAGCAAGCTGGCCCAGATAGAATGCCCACAGCAATTCTAGATTGCAGAAATCTCCATCTGCCTGATCCATGACACTGGCACCTGGTGCAACAAGTGGCACAAGGAACACACCAACAAAAACTGGTATACCTTTAAGCAAGACTTCCTGGCAAGATTTGTGCTTAAGGATACAGCGCTCATGATAATATGTTAAGTGAAGAACCTTACCCAGACAGGCACCGTGAAGGAGCTCATCTGCGCCTACAAAGAACTCTGATTCCAAGCACCATCTGACATGGCCTTTGACACCCCAGTCACACATCTCATGTACTATAACGCCCTCAAGTTGCATGTGATGAGGCATGTGAACCTGGACCAGGTGACTAATCTGAAAAGCCTGTATTGCAAAGCAAAGAAAGCAGAAAAACCTCCAACACACTTCATAAGGCATAAACTTGGAAACAAGAGAAACAAAGGATTCCCATCCTGTCGGGCGCTCCACTCAAACACTCCCTGGGGGCAACAGGAATAACACCAACCACAAACCTACAGGTTCAAATGGGATTGGAAGTGGGAATAATGGCCAGTCAAACCATACCCGTTTCTGTGTCACTGCCACACAAGATAACCAAGACAAGGGAAAAGCCCAGGGAGAGCACTAAGCAAGCCAAGCTCTCCCCACGCAACTCCTGACTTACCCAATGATGAGTACCAACCCAAGGACGTGAACCAATTCCCAATGATCCAAGTGCCCTTGGAAGACCCAGTACTGTACACCATTATCAGACATCCCAATAAACTGATGTCCTATCATTTCTGCTTTTGCAGTTACACAGGCTCAGCAATCCTGGATTTGGGTGCATATTGAACCCTAGTAAACAGCAGCTTTGTGGACAAGTTCAAGCTGGCCACTAATCCTTTGTGGATTAAAAACATGGTCCTGACTGATGAATATCACATTGCCGTGACAAGGGAAACCACCCCCTTCTCCGTCATGCTTGAGAACCTCTACTCCACCATCCAAGGTCCTGTCATTGACTTCCCAAAGTTTGTCATTGTACTGGGGTTAGATTGGTTACAAAAGAAAAATCCTCACGTAGACTGGTCAACCTCAGTGTTGATCATCAAGTGTAAAGGTGTCAACCACCAAATCTACCCTGACTCTGTGGACAAACTCCTATGCAATCATGTCTTTGTGCGTATCACAGAGACCTTAGACAAAAAGGAAAGCCTGAAGGCAATTGACTGGGACTCCTGCCAGTACAAATCATACACTTAAAAGATCACCAGGATACCTCCACGCCTCAGGACCTCAAAATTGTGGCCCGCCATCCAGAAATCTTCAAGGAAGCGCTACCCAGGCTGCCCCTTGAGAAACACATACAACACTCCATCCAACTCAAAGGGGCTGTCCTCAAAGCACACCCTATCTACAGGCTGACCCCAAACAAAGATGACGCCCTATGCGCCTATCTCAAGGAGGCATTAGAGAAAGGACTTATCTGCCCCTTCCAGTCTCCTTTTGGGGCTGCTGTGTTCTTTGTGGCCAAGAAGGATGGAACATTACGTCTGGTCACAGACTACCAAGCCCTAAACAAAGTTACCATCAAGAACCGTCATCCACTACCACTGATTGACAATCTCTTTGGCGCCTTGGGAGAATCCACAGTCTTCTTCATAATTGATCTGACTGCAGGCTACAACCAGATTTGTATTAAGGAGGAAGACATCCCCAAAACAGCCTTCCAAACTAAATATGGTTCATAAAAATGTGTGGTGCTCAACTTAAGCATGGCAGACACAACTTCTACCTTTGTGACCTTCATGAACAAAGTATTCACACCACACATAGGCAAGCATGCACTAGTCTATTTGGACAACATCATTGTCTACAGCCCTTTGGTAGAACAACACCACAAGGGCCTTGAGGCAGTCTTTGCCACCTTGGCATGACACAAACTGTTGGCCAAAATCTCCAAGTGCCAGTTCTTCTGCAAGCAGTTACCCTTCCTGGGACACATAGTCTCAAAATACGGCATCAAACCCTACAGTCAAAAGATACAGGCCATCTGCAAAATGCTGCCACCCAAGGATAAGTTGAAACTCTGCACCTTCTTGGGGATAGTGGCCTATGTACGCTGCTTCATACCTGACTGTGGCATTTTGACTACCCCCTTGTCCACCATAACAGGCGCCAAATCCAAGTTTGTGTAGACCCCCAAATGAAATCTCTGTTTTAGAAGCTTCAAAGAGAAGCTCACAGCAGCTCCCATCCTGCAATACCCTAAACACAACAGGGAATACCAAATGGAAACCAACACCTCAGATGCATCCATTGGGGAGTACTACAAATCAAAAATAATGACAGTGACTTCCTTCCCGTAGCTCATGAATCACAAAAATTGACAGATGACAAGTGTCAATACCCTATCCACAACAAGGAACTATTGGCTATAGTGCACTGTTTAGTCAAATGTCAGGAATATTCCTGACATAAATCAAATCCTGACTGAAAGGAAAAGCTGGGGAAAGATAGCCAAATTCCCAATTCAAGGGGCAAAATTTGATACAGAATTTCCCCCTTTATTTGGGGAAAATAAAAATAAAATTGAAGAAAAACCAGATTTTAGTGGGCGCCAGACTAATTTAACATCCAGGCAGGCGCCCGCAGCCCCCCACCTGCCCATTTGCTTGCCTTCTGCCAGCCTCTCAGCCATCATCCTGGGCCCTGCCAGCCACCCGCTTGCCCGCCCAGCCTCCAGCCCACTTGCTTGCCCCCCCACCAGCCAGATCCATGCCGCCCACCTGCTTGCTCCCTGGGCCCCAGTTAGCTGCCAGCCACCCACCTGGGTCCCAGGGCCCACCCTGAAACCAATCAGAGACCCTCCTAAAGTACAGCTAATCAAGCAAATCCCTGAATACAAGGGGAAATTCTAAAAAAAATTACCCCTCCAGAAGAAGGGGGGAATAATGGTTCATATTTTAAAAATAAGTTTGCCATCTACTAATTGGAGGCTAATTTACAGACCACATGGGCAGGGTTAAATTCCAACCAAAACAATGTTCTTGAAACCAAAATAGATCTTGAAAAGGAATTGACTCACATCCCTCACCTAGCACCAGGGCAACATGAAATTATTGGTTCATTTTAAAAACTTCCCAACTAGCCACAGATAGTAGGAGAACAGGAGTTTGACCATCTTCCCAAGTCCCAATTGTCATCCTTATCTTCCAAACTTCCAGGATTTCCCATACCCTGTTTTTCCCTTCCAATTTCAAATCTTTGTATAGGGAAAGTACTATAAATAAAGGATCCCATCTCAGTAATAGCTTGTGCTATTATTGAGATTAATACCCTTAATAAAGTGAAATTCTACTTAAAAACTTAAGTCAACTTAATAGTTATCCCAGCTAACCTCCCTCCAATCCAAGGAAGATGAACCAGCTCATTCTCACAGCTGTGCTCACAGCTTGCCTTGGGATTGGAGGCTACCAACAGGGGTCAGAGTTCTTTGGGAGCTCTCCAGAAGGACTAGGTCATGACCCTCATTACAATCCTGGCCAACTAAACTTCTCCCATACTGGACCCTGGCCTCCCCTGGTGTCTCCACATTCCACGCTCTCCATTGCAATGTACATCTCTATGTACTACATATTGACATACTTTGCCGTGAGCTTTGGGAGGTGTAATGTACATGCTAAGGTCTTCTGCTGGTTGATGACCATATATCCCATCATCACTGCCCTGACTGGATTCAAATTTTCCAACCTACTACCATACATGCTGCAAGTGGTACCCACAGTTTTGGGGGTATTAAACAAATGGTGCTGTTACCTAGAACGGCAGGAAGAATTCACAGCATTAACCGACCATAAGTTGCTCATATATTTCAATACCCAAGCAAATCTGTCTTGCCCCCAAGCCCACTGGATGGAGCTCTTGGATAGATTCAACATGCTTATACAGTACAAACCTGGGGCCGAGCTTGCCATGGCAGACGCCCTCTCCCGCCTGTATGTTTGTGCCTTGAGGGGGGGAAATGGGCTCAGCCCAGACTGGCCTCTCTTAGTACTACAGACAAAGGATGAGGGTTTCCCCTCAGCACAACCAACATAACAAAAGAAACCGTTATCAAAAATGAACATCTATTTGCTGACATATACGGGACCCTACACAGAAAAATGTCTGACAGCACAACCACTACCTACATTCCCACGCACCAGCAAGTGGACACCATCCTACGCTATCACAGAGACCTCGGAAATACCAAGAGCCAAAACCTATATGAATTCCTTAAACACAAGGCCTGGTGGCCAACCTTATATTTCAATGTTTAAGAAGTTCTAGATTAAAGTGAGGTATGTAAAAAAGTGTCAAAAGCAAAACCCTTCCAAAGTCAGTACTTCCCATCTGCACACTACTACCCTTCAAGGTATGGGCTCTTGACATTGTTGGCCCCATGCCAGGGAAACACAACAATAAGAAATATATCATCACAACCATTGACTTTGCTACAAGATGGCCAGAGCCCAAGCATTAAGGGCGCACACTGGCAACAACATACAACAATTTATTGGCAAGGAGATAATCAGCAAGTTTGGAAAGCCAGAACTCTTGATAACTGATGGAGAGAAAGAATTGACCTCCAAAACCACCAATGTATACCTCTCATAAAAATGGGGTCAAACACACTGTAACAACACCATACCACCCACAGGCCAATGGATGTGTAGAGCAGCTTAATGGCAGCCTTGTGCAAGCCTTAGCCAAGCTCACTGCCAGGAGACCTGAAGACTGGTATAAGCAGCTACCAACTGCACTACTTGTGTGCCAAACCCAAATGAACAGATCCACCAGAAAAAGCCCATTTGAGTTGGTATATGGCACACAGCCAAATATCATTCAAGCATTGACAGGACCCAAACAGGAAATCCCAAGTAAAGTCCCCCCTTGCTCAGACCCTCAAGTGAGAGAGGCCAACAGCAAACAAACAGAAAAGGAAAATGAATGTCTTTAAAAAACCCTTGTCCCCATCTAAGATAGACATGAAGTTGGGGACAAAGTTTGGGTCATGAACATTGATAAAAGCAAACTACAACCCAAGAAAGTAGGTCCAGCAATCATTATAAAGGTAAACAACAATAACACTTACCTCATACAAGGACTCAGGAAACGCAAGCAAGACAAGACCCTACACCACAATTGCCTGAGATCCTGCAAAGCAAGACAAAAATAATGAGAAACCGCCCTGCCCACCACAGAACAACAATTAGTCCAGTACAATGCCCAGGCTCCTGACAACCTCCCTGACAACCTGCCCCCAGAGAAGGCCACTTTCAGTTGGGGTGTGTGTGTATCAAAACTGCAGGCTCAACCAGCCAGCAAGGTTCCAAACAAGCAGGCTTGTGATCTGTAATCCAATTATCCAGTCACTTGAAGCCAGACTAGGAAGTCAACTCAAATTACCAAATCCAACAACATGAACAGATGATGATCCCCTATGGTGAATACCTTGTTTTGGCGCTTGACTCATTACCAGGATCAAGTCACCCCCTTCTTCCATCCAACCGTGTGATCAACAATCATGACCCTGCTATCCTTGATTCACATTGACTATATAATTACTATCTCTCAATAAAGATTATTAACTAGCTCCTAAATATTTTTCCCCTTGTAACTCTGCTGAAACAGCACAGTTACAACAGTGTTACAAAGAAGGAGTATTTGGCTATCCTGAACGCAGTTAAACAGTTCCAGAACTATATCTTTGGGATCCACTTTACTGTGGTTAATGATCACTCCTCTCTGAAGTGGTTACAACAGTTGAAGGAACTTGAGGGATAATTAGCCCAATGGGCTTTGCGTCTGCAAGAATATGACTTCACTGTGATGCACAGGCCTGGCGCTCAACATCAGAACACTGACAGTCTCTCCAGGATGCCCATCTTAGTCATCCACCCTGAAGATGCTGATTGACTGTATGAGCTGATAGACTACTCTGATGCTTAGACTACTGAGACTGAGGAGATATGTCTAGCTCTGGAATCTTTGTCCAAAGACACTGTCATCCAGGATTATAAGTTATTTAAGAAGGTTAAAAACATATAATTGCCTTATGTTCACCCCAACATGAGGATAGAAATTGCCCTTCAAGCCCATATTGATACTGGACATGGAGATCAGGTAAAAACTCATGATTTGCTGAGTAAGAACTTCTACTGAAAGGAAATGTGGCTCCTTATCCTTGATGTTCTTTCATCTTGCCATACTTGCCAGCTAACACCTGCAACTTTCCCAACATGAGTCAAGCTCATTCTCCCAAAGTACGCCTTTCATACTGTGAGTATTGATGTAGTTTGCCCTCTTTTCCTCTCTTGCTCTCAGTTTTTTTTATTTTAGTGGCAGTAGATCACTTCAGTAAATGGGTTGAAGCCAGGGCTACTAAGGATATCACTTCCAAGACCACATCTAACTTCTTGCTGCAAGACATCTTCTACAGACATTGATGTCCAAAGACTCTGCTCCCTAACAACAGAACCAGATTTAATGTCAGGTTAATCATGTCTATTGTAGAAGCAATGGGCACTCATCAATACTTTTCAGCCCTCCACAATCATTCCACCAATGGCATAGTTCAGCATACCAATGCCTCTCTTGTCTTCATAATGAGGAAGCTGACTCTCTCCAATGCTGCCAATTGGGATATGTTCATCCCCATTGCTCTCTTTGTGTACTGCCTAAGAAAACACCAAGTGACTGAACAATCCCCATTTGCCATGTATTATGGGCGTGAGGCTACTACCCCCTCAATCTTGGGACCTCTATTGGTAGAATTTGATACAGAAGTCAACCCAGAGACTTGTGTGAAGAAATTGACAAATTAAATCATTGACATTCAGGCTTTTACTTACATGCCAGCCTATAAGGTCAAAGTCCTGGAGTTTTTACCTTTTAATGCTTCCAGAGCATCTTTTACCAAATTCTAAGTTGGTGACCTGGTCCTCTATTACCAGAATTTTACTGGTTGTTGTGCTCACAAATAGGATTTCATCTGTGTTGGGCCCTGTGAAGTTACCTTTAAGAAGGGCTTCAAGTACACTATCAAGTTACTGTCTTCTGGTTGTCCCTTTTCTTGTGTCTACGCTAAATTCCTCCTCAAGTATCAACTCCATGTATCCAATATTGAGTAGGGAGATATTGTAAATTGCACTGTTAGTGCTATTTTAATATGGCCTTTAAATCTTTATATTTGAAAATGCTTGGTTGGTTTTGCTTTCAAATTCAACATTTGTTCTCCTTCCTTAAATGGGTCAACATCAATATCCGCCCATTCCAGATTATTCTACCTTCACACTTCTGATCCTGGAACAAGTTCAGTTCAGATGACCTCATCAGACACACTTTCTACCTAGTGAATGATCTACGTTCTCAGTCTACTATTTAAGTAGAATCTTTTTCCTAAATAAAGACAAGTTTATCCAAATTTGTGTTGGCTTTAATAATCTTCAAGATTTTTTCTTTTTCTTTTTCTTTTTGCCAAAAGAAAACTCTCTTCTCTTGTTCCAATAAATTAAGATACATCCCCTTAATTTTTTCCTGAAGGCTAATTCCAGGCTAGCTTTGAGCCTAAAACTTTTTGTAAAAAAGGGTTCCTGCTGTGTCCTCTTGGATGTCTTCCCCAAGAGCCAAACACAACAACATTATAGGACCTCTGTCTGATGATAAGTTAAGGAAGAAGTACATTGTTACTGCCATTAACTACTTCAAACACTAGCCTTTAGCTTTTACAACCACTAATCACACTGCCACTATCATCACTTGTTTCATTGGCAAAGAGATTGTGACACACTTTGGCTTTCCTAAGCAACTAATTAAAGATAAAGGGTTGGAGCTTTTAGGTAATGTAATAAAAGTATATTTCATAAATAATGCCATGGAGCCAGTAGTCATCATCCCATACCATCAACAAGTCAACAAGAAAATTAAACAATAAAATTATTCACTTTTTCAACTAATTTTCAAGCTTTTCCAGGAATATACAAACACCACTTAAACAGAACATACCTAAACTGCAGTTTTTATCCTGTGGGCTAAAATCAACTGCCACACAGGATTCAGCCCCAGTGCATTAGCCTTTGGCGCCACCAATGGTGTGACAGGTTGGATCAAAGTAAGCTGAAATCAACACTCCCAGAAAAGTCACCCCCTTTGAGTCACTCCCTTGGTATCACAGTGTTGTGCCAAGGCCTGCAACACCAAGCAAGAGCAGATTAAAGGGGCAAAAAGACACCTTGAAGCTTGCTATACTTTAGGTGATCCTGTCCATCCCCTCAAACCCAACTATTAAAAGCTTGAACCCAACCACCTTGGGCCCTTCAAAATTGCAGCTGTCTAAAACAATCATATCTACCAATTTGAAGATGTCCATGGTATACTAATAAACTCTATCATGACTGATTATACACCTGCTGTGCTTTTTTAACTCAGAAGGGCTTTTTATACAACTTTTCATATCTTCTGCAGACCCTGATATTGGTGCTGGACAACAAACAGGGAGTAAGGGGGTGTTGCAACTGAGATTTTTTCCCTGCTCACTAAAATCTTCAAATAAATAGGGGTGCTCATGGAGGCACCTCATGACATATCTAGCAACATTGGTCATTCTGCCACCAATGTTGAAATACAGGCAATGCCTCTTAATTAGGTGTGTATCCAATTCCTAGCTCTGTTCCCTTAATTATATATTTACGGCTTGCACCATAATTAGATCCTGCCACAATGCCACCCCCTGTGTCAGTATTGGCAATTTTCTTTCCCTTAAAACACAGGTTCAAGGGCAGGATTCAAACCCTGGCCCTGATTCCTTGCAGTATTCCATCCCTAAGGACCAATGGGCTGGCTGCCTGCATTTTCCTGGGATTTATCCCCTTCAATTCAAGATCAAGCATGATATTCTAGATGATAATACCAGCCAACCTTGGAAACAGCAGCGTAAAACAAAAGATCAAACAAATTTCCTAATGGAGGCAAAGAAATTCCTATCATTAGCTTTATGAGTTTGAAGTCTAAAATAGTGGCCAATCAAGAGCCATCACTGGAAGAAAACACAGGCCAGAAGTCTGATCTCATGATCACACCTCAGAAATAAAAAATTGAGCAATCTATTCTTTAGCCTCAACCAATAAACAAGCGCCCAGCAGCAGGGCAATTTTTCTGCTTCTAAACCTGGGTGTCCTGGCCACCTGGCATCATATTTCATAATCCTATGATGAGCCTCAGTTGGAAAATATAAAGTTTGGAAGTGGGGTACTATGTAGACCCATAGATCCTGCACTAAGACCTTATTGCCATTTTTAAATAAAAGGTTATGAGACATTGGTTTCCCTAATTATTGCACTATTTTATTCTTGCCATTTATCAGCTCAATATCTTCCAGACCTCCTGCCCTCTGCCTGCAGTTTATTATCCACCTGGTACTCCCTTTGGTCCTGTCTACTTCACAGAATACCATTTGAGCCTTAATACAAGGGATTTACCCTTGAGAATATAATTGGAAAGGATCCTCTGGCCCAGTCAAATACACAAGTAAGATACAACAGACAAGGCCCTTGGCATTACACTGATCCCTATATTCAAAGACAAGTACAGCTTGCTGTCTGTATATCAACTGGATATGGAATCTCCAATTACCCCAAAGCTAATGCCCGTGTCTGCACCTGAACTTCTTTAGGACCACACAAATAAGCTGTTCAGAATTGTGTATATCACCCTCTTGGGGGTGATTGCCACTATAATTCTGGCCGCCAGCCCGTGGTCCTGGGTGGGAAAGTCCTTCTCATATCTCTTTAAATTAGCTCCAATCTTGTGGTGGGCTCTGCCTGCAAAACCTGCATCCTGTGTGATCCCTAAAAATGAGGGGCTGGCTGCCCAAGCTTGGATCCCTGACACCCTGGTGGATTAGTGGCTTGCCTTTCTATTATATTAACTACTGCCTTCCAAATAAAGCTACATCTCATTCCTATTATTTTCTCTTTCTATTGGACTGTTGTATTCCTCAATATAAATACTGAACTATAATTAATTTGACAACAGCACCCATGTCAGTAGTGGCCACTATTGACCAGAAAATCAACTTCTACTAAGGAACTTGCTAGTTGCACAAGCTTAATTTGCAATTTTCTTAGCTCTTGGGGGTGAAACCCCATAAAACACAATAGAGTTGTTTCCAGTGGAGCACAATTTAGCATTAAGCTTTATTTAAAAATTAAAATTTAACCAAAAAAATTCCTTTTCTTTTACTAATAAGTATTTATTTTTTGCCAAGTCAAATACACAACGTAAAAGTTTCAATGTCAACACTTTTTAAGCATGTCCTATTTTTCATAATGAAACCAAAATGCTTACAATATAAATGTTATTATTGCAATTAAAAATATTTTTTATTAAGGTAATATATATAAATAGCCTTAGTACATCTGAAAGTTTGTTGAAATGTTCATCTTATAAATTTATCTGTGGCAAATAACATGACTTTAATATCATAAATGGATTTGTGGCTAACAGCAATCCCATAATTTAAGCCTTTTTACTATGTAAATTACTATATAATTTATAGCCAACAATAAGGTTAATCACCAAAAATGTCTAAAATTTTCTTGAGGTCAATCACTGGGGTGGAGTTAAGAAAATTAGAGTGGCACAAATAAGCCTAAATTACTATACCACAACCTAATAAGAATGTTGTCAATGAAAAAGCTGACACTTTATCTTTTTCATATATGAATACCACTTCTTAACAACTTCACTTAAGTGCAATGGTAAAATATCATATTCTGACTACCCAAATGCAATTTCAAATAAAGAAATAAAAAGTGTTCATGATTTTTTACCTTATTTTTAAATGTTTTTTATTTATTTTATTATATGAATAAAAAACGCCAGAAACAGTTAATACTTGTTAGCTTGATTAACTTTAATTAAGTGTATTAGGAAAAAAGATAGTAAAGGTTTAAAAATGGCAACAGTGCAGATGTTGTCTCTAATAATGTCTAAAGCTTTCCTAGAATTGATGGTGTGGATTCTGCATATGGTAGATTCAGAACCTGCTGGGAAAAAATGCAGGATTTTCAAATTCTTTTGCATGAACTCAACAACTTAATGAATTAATTTTCATCCCAGAACAACTTACTTTTTTATATAAAAGGATGAAAAATATTCCAGTAAGTTGGTGAGTTTACACAAAAGAATTTAACAATCCTGCATTTTTCCCAACAGGTTTGGAATCTACAGTATTTTTGTTAATTGTCTTTCATAATGTCAACACTTTCCACTTCCCATATATAAAACTTTTACTTTCACATAAAGAACACCTGAATTTTTAATGCTGTATTTTCAAATTTACTCTCAAATAGTTTTTGATTTTTAAAATAAATTTTATCTCTAATTTTAGTCTTCTTTACATGTATTTTAACTTTTAACTTGTTGATTTAAGCTTTCATAAAATACACACATTTACCCCAGGTTTCTACTTATAAATTCCCAGTAAAAACCTTAAAAGTTTAAAAAATTATGCATGATGGTTTTTATTGTTGTTTATTTATTAGTTGTTTTATTTTAGAACTTGTTACTTATTATTTATGGGGAAATATATCCAAGAAACAGAAGGGCACCAAGAGTCCCTCAAAGCTCCCAAGCAGAAGGTAACCTTCAAGAAGGCTGTGTCCAAGACTCCCCCCAGAAAGGAGCCCACACCCAAGCCCTCCCCTGAGTAGAGCCCAGCTCACTCCACTGGGGGTGAGGAATCCAATGGGTCTCTCACAGACCATAGCTATTTCAACTCTGTGTCTGATTATGAGCTAACTAAAAAAGGACTCCAGCCAAAAATTCCCCCAAGGGTAAGTCTCCCACACATGAGAAGCCCCAAGACAAGTCCCATTATTCTCCCCTTTCACCAAGCTCCCCCAATTCTAGCTCATCTGAGGATGACTCAAAGCCACACCCTGATTACTTCCATGGCTTTGCCCTATTTCTGCTGGCCCTTTAGACCCTCTAGTGGCCCACAACATTTGCAATGTTAATGGGGGAGCTCAAGGTCTCCTATTCTCTTCCCAAGTTTTCCCACAATGAGTGGCAAGGATGAGCCAGCCATGGTGACTGACAGATTCATATTCAGCTGCAACAATGCCAGCCAGGGGCTCAAGAGCCAGCATTATATATGTGAGGACTGCTCCTGCCTGTTTTGGCTCAACACTGAGCACTGGGATAAGTGTAGATAATCAAGGTCAAGCATACATGTATAATGCCCAACACCTTCATCTTTTCCTCCTAAAGTGGTATCTGATGCAGATTATGCCCACCTCTAAGAACCAAATTGTCATCCATCCACCCATCTAGCTGTGATTTCTTTCAATTAACTCTCCCCCACTAATCTAAAGAGGGAGCCAACCCACAGCCATTTGGTTAAACTTTTAGTGATAGATGTCAAGTCTCAAACCCCCTGGCTAAGAGCGCCACCAACATTAAGGACCTGGTATTTCCAGATGCCCTCAAGAAGACCAAGAATAAAGAGATGTTCCTGCTCCATGACAATGAACAAGAAGTGAAGGATAAGATCATAGTCTATGCTGAAGAGACAAACTTGGAGCAGCTGAACACTGCAACAACTTGTCTGTATAATAGCACATCTGTGACATGCCTTACTGCCTTCAAGCAGCTTCAGGCCCTTGGAAGGAAGTTTGATGCCCAGGATGCTGAACAGCCAGCTCATTCACCCTCACTTGGGCCAAAGGTGATAATAAAGGACTTTGAGCTTACTCAGTTCAGATCCTTTGAGGCCACCTTTAATAGAGAAGTTCAGGACTGGTTCTTCAATTTTAGGAAGGTGTTGTAAGTGCAGACTGTTGGTGTAATATGGTAGGAGTTAGCCCTGGTAATTGTTCAATTACTATACCTAATAACAGGACAGTAAACCCAAAATAGGAGTGAACAATAGATGGGGTCAAAACTTATCTGTATTTAATATATTTATCAAGTATATATAGTAGGGTAAGAAATTGGGAGAGGGAAATTGGTGGAATGGGGAAACAGGGAAATAGTGCCAGGCTTTGCATCAATACCAATATTAGTTATTAATTTTACACCCAGAAGTAGAGATTAATTAAGTAATTGTATTGTTTGCGTCATCTCCATTTAGTCTTTGGGACTTAAGCGCCAAGTGCAGGTTCCAATTACAGAATCAAATGTGTTGTTTGTTGTCCCTATTTTCAACCTCAAAAATACCCAATTTACAAGGAGAATTGAGTAGAATCCATAATGCTCTGGTATCCAATAGTTCTTGATCAATCAGTCAAGCAATTGCCTAATGTGTAATTGTATTCAATATCTGACTTTGAACTTAATGTCCATCAAATCCATCATTTATTAGCACATCTGAAACATCAGGAAATCATCAAGAATATTAAGAGCAAGAAGGAGCTCTTCAATAAGTACCTAAATGAAGACAATGAAAAGTGCTGATTTATCATCACCCAATATGCTGCCTTGGCTTTTTTGAAGCAAGAGCACACTGGTCTTGCTTTAAGGCCATCTAAGAGGATGCTTATGTGAAGAATAACTCTTCCATCTTCAAGGTTTACCTTGAGTACTTCAAAAAGAAGTGGGTTGGAAATATGGTGGCTTCCAGGAGAGAAAAGAGTGAGGCCACTGTCCCTTAGAACTGTCAGAGCGCCTGCATTGATGGGGAGATAAAGACGGCCTCTAGCCTTGAGATGTGGAATCAGCACCTGAAGACTAAGTTTGTGGCCAACCCCAAATTTAACAAGTCCTTTCAAAAGCTCCAGGAGGATAAAGCAAGTGATATTTCAAAGTTCTGGGACCTGGCCAACTAGATGGCCTCAGAAGAGAAAGACCAATGAGCAGGATTATCAGGAGGCCTTTCTGAAGGTGTTCAAAAAGAAGTATAAGGTGGCCAAGGTTAAGAAATACCTTGCTGATGCTGACACTTCTCTTTCTGGTAGCTTTAATTGATTCAACAAACTTTGCTTTTCTTTCATATTTTTACTCCTATTTTTTAATTTTTTCAGTTATTTGCATAGTACTAATATTTTTAGGTATAAAAGGTAAATTTCAGGTATAGTTTCAAGGTGGTGGCATAAGGGATAGCTTATGTTTTTTAATTTATATGTAAAGATTGCAATATTTTTTTGTGCTATATATAGCATAATAATTAAAATTATTGGTAGTTCATTTTTTGTAGTGGTTTTAGTATTTAGTTTCCCTTTATTTCTTTATAATTGCATCCTTAATCCTTTTAGGAATAAAAAATAATTTTTAATGAAGAGTGTTTTTATATAGTAAAATATAAAATAATTGCTTGTACCTCCTTATTCTTATTAATTATGGTATGTTTTTACTGCATATTTAAACTCTTTGTGGCCAATTTAGTATACTATAGTAGTATTAAATCTTTTTTAACTTAAAAATATTCAGGGCAAAGTTTACTATTAATTAAAAAAGTGTTGACATCTGGAAGACAATATTATTAAAAGTGAGATCCACACTTTACTATAGGGTCAACATGGCTACTGTCAACATGGGCGCTATTGCCAGAAAAGCTATCCAAAAGATCCAAAACCATTGGATTGGGCTCAAAAATATGGTGTTTTGAATCCTATTCTTAGACTCTCATTCCTGGAGTAAATGGCTAGCTTCAAACTAACGCTAATATCATTAAAACAAAAAAGTTTTAATCCTTTTAAATACAATAAAATGCTCTATTTACCTTATCAAATTTTAATATTTATAAAGATTAGATAAAAACAATAAATATGGGTTATTTTTATTAGTATTAATTAGTGGAATTTGATGACAGCATGGATTTTTAGATTCTGACAGAATATTTGAATGTTTTTAATTTGTGTTAAATTTCAGTACTTCCCTTGTTTTTGACACTGTATTTACTAGGAACCTATTCCCAACATTATGCCATCATTCTGGGCATCTTATATTTTTTACCTTGAAATGCCCAGAGTGATGTCATGATGCTGGAAATAGCTTTTTGTGAACAACAGTGTTGGAAAAAGCTGGGTATATTTATTGTGGTAGTTTCTAAGCTTCTTGATACCAAAAATTGGTAGGACACGCCATTTCAAAAATGGCATCTCAAAAAAAGCCATCTCAAATTTAATTTGAGATGGTGTTTTTTGTGTTAGTGATTTTGAATCAAAAAAAAATAAAATAAACAATAAAATAGTTAAAATTTACATATACTCTTATAATGCGGCATCTTGAATTTACGCCATCTTGATTCTATCACTTTGAGTCAGATTAATTAAATTTTATTTTGCTAGCTTTATTTACATATGAAATCACTTAGTGTGGGGTGTGTTTATGCCATCTCAACTTTACGTCATTTTGAATCACAATATTTATCTTAAAATAAAATGAGCTTATACCTGAACTAAAATAAAGTCTGTTGTATAGTGCCAGAAGATGTTCCTATAGTACTAATCTA